>CM040244.1:106277772-106361961 GCA_022545495.1 Chrysanthemum lavandulifolium
TACTTGAATGTGTCACGAAATGAAATAATAAGGAATAAGGATGTTTTCACTAATAATTTACTCAAAATGTGATGATGTAGGGGGAAATTAACGCTTAGAAACACAGGACTATTTGATGTTATCATTATCCACTGATAGAGAGGATGTAAACCAGTCAACATTGCTAGTTATCAACGTTTATAATTGCATGTCAAATGAGTTGATCAGATGTTGCAAGTTATATAAAACATATTTCTCGGGTCTTTTCCGGTGGGAACGGAAACGGTAGTTAAACAAAAGTAAAGAAAAAATTGGAAAGAAAAAAGTTCTCTTTTATTTCGTAATTATCAAACATATATAGACAATATGCTATTGTAACTCAAGAGATATAAAATAATGGTGTATATTACTTTCTTTTTAAATCCGGTCATATTTGGGCGGAAAGTTTTGAGGATAAAAGCATTAAAACTTTCTTGTCCTTTCTTTTTTCTTTCTTTTCTGTATTAGAAAAAAAGGAAAAAAAAATCACCCCTTACTAAGCTCTAAATATAGTTGATATCATCATCTTCTAAAATTGAATTGTCGTGGATGGGATGTCCATTATATTAACATTATGCATGGCAGTCATCATTCGAGTTGGTCATGGATGTACTACTTTTTAAATTTATTAAGGATTAATTTATTGAAAGAAATTTGTTCACTTTAATTCATGATGGTATTATCAAGCATGATGTGGGCTTCTAGAAATGATTAAGATGAAATCGTAATGGTCGCTAGCTAATCAAAGTAGCTAAATTATATACATGAGAATGAATGTTTATGTTCTAGTTTAATAAAAAGTAAGAAAAGATGGGCGACCAATTGGAAAATCTGAACTTTTGTGATGGCTTTAATAATCAAAATGAATTTAGACATGTTCAAAATAAAACAATTGTAATTCATAAGAAGTAATTGTTTTAAAAATATTAGTCACACGTATGGTGTTACAATTTCTACAACACATTGACACTGAAATTGAATTTAACTAGGATATTTTGTCCAAGATTCACATTCTGGGTTTGCTCTCTTTGCTCAAATAACCTGCATAAGGCTATTACAATCTTCTTTTTCTCTGTCTTCTTTTGTCTTCCTTTCACCATCAACGATTTCCCCTCTTCTTTCTTTCAACATCAAGTTTCTATTACAATTAATCACCATCAACATTTTCCCCATCTCATCCCGATCTTAACGGGACTAGTCGATTGGCTGCCGGAGCTCCGACGCGCCGTCACGGGCGCTGATGGACGACTTCGCGAAATTTTATTTCCGCGAACTTGATTATTACGATCGGCGCGGTTGTTGCATTCGTGTTTACGAGTTTTTCCATCCATACCGGAGCAGATCTAACCCGCTTTTTCCGGCTAAGCTTCCCAGAATTTGACTCTCTGCTAGTGTCTTCTTTTTCTTTTCGTGTTCTTTTCGTGTTGTTTTGGGGACTGGTGGGTGACTCTTCCAGCGACCCTTGGACCTCGACACTCTCGCCGGAGATCGTTGCCGCCGCTGCCGCCACAATCATGGACCGGATTTTTTCCGCAACAGCAGAGAGTGTTTGTCTTTCTTTACCCTCTTTACTCATATTTTTTAGATTCTTTTTTGTCCTAGGCGGTGTCTTTGCCGTTTATAGTTTTGGGGTTGGTTTTCTTTCGTTTTGGGTGCTCTTTTCTTTTGTTTGTGGTTTTTTTCTATTTGCTTTAGGGTTGGATTTTGTTGTTTTGGACTTGTTGTTGTTTGTTAGGGTAGGATAGACGCGTTGGTTAGTGATGGTATCCTGAGGTCATGTCTTGTCGGGTTGGGTGGTGTAGGCGAGGTTGTCGGGGTAGGCGGGTAGTGGGGTAGATGGGGTAAGCGGGGTTAGGGAGTAGGTGGGGTTAGGGAGTAGGTGGGAGCGGGCTAGGATGTATAGGAGGTCGGGAGGGTTTAGAGGGGTAGGGGTTTTGCTAGGGTAGAGTCTTCTCGCAGGATTAGGATAGGTTGTTGGAATGTTGGGTCCTTAACTGGAAAGCTCTTTGACATTGCGTGCTTCCAGGAGACTAAATGGAAGGGCTCCAGCGCGAGGGAGGTTAACGGTTTCAAGCTCTGGTACTCGGGCTCTAAGACAGCGAAGAACGGAGTTGGAGTTATTTTAGCGGCAGGTCTCAAGGATAATGTAGTGCAAGTGATCCGGAGGAGCGATAGGATCATGGCGATTACGTTGGTCATTGAGGGAGAGACCGTTAATGTAATTAGCGCATTTGCACCACAGGTGGGCCGAAGTGAAGCAGAGAAAAAGACCTTCTGGGACTCCCTCGACGAGCTTGTTAGGGAGTGCCCCTCGGACCAACGTTTGTTTATAGATGGTGACTTGAATGGCCACGTAGGCGCGGCTTCGGATGGCTACACAGGGGTTCATGGTGGTTTTGGCTTTGGAATTAGGAATGATTAAGGTCGAACGATTTTAGAGTTTGCTTTGGCTCACGACTTGGTAGTTGTGAACTCTTTCTTCAAAAAAAGAGATGTGCACTTGATCACCTTCTAGAGTGGGGGTCACAACACCCAGATTGACTATCTAATAGTGCGTAGATGTGACCTTAGAGCGTGTAGGGACTGCCGGGTTTTCCCAGGCGAGGCATGCTCATCCCAGCACAAATTGTTAGCTTTGGATTCACTTTTCGTGAGGCAACATCATAGGAGAGCAGCTACCAGGTTGGCAAGGATTCTTTGGAAGAATTTGAATGGGGAGACTGCAGAGTCTTTTAGAAGGAAAGACTTTGAGGGACTCTCTACTCGGTCGGAGGACCTGACGGCTAGAGATGCGGACCAGTTTTGGACCATTCTTACGGCATCATTAAAGACGCGGCAAAAGAGTCCCTCGGCGTGGCTAGCGGGATAGCCAAGTCCCAGCCACCAAACAGAGAATCTTGGTGGTTTAGTGAGGAAGTGCAATCCAAAGTTGCCGTGAAACAATCAAGGTTCAGAGAACTCATTCGGTGTAGAGAGGGTCACTAGGATGACATTACTGCCACGGGGGAGAGGTATAAAGTAGCTAAAAGAGAAGCGAAAAAGGCAGTGGCTCAGGCGAAGGAAAAGGCATACGAAGATTTGTACAAGAAATTGGATTCCAAAAAGGGGGCAAATGATATATTCAGGATTGCTAAAGCCCGAGAGAGAAGGAGGATGGATTTAGGAAACGTAAAATATATCAAAGATGTAGGCGGGCGGACCATTGTGCACGAAGAAGATATTAGGAAAAGATGGGGAGAGTATTTCTCCTCCCTTTTCAACGGAGGAAGCACTGAAGGAAGTGGGGAAGAAGAGAACTATACCCAACGACCTGAATGCTACTATTCGAGGATTAGCCAACCAGAAGTGAAGGTTGCACTACAGAAGATGGGAAGAAACAAAGCGGTAGGGTCGGACCAAATCCCCATAGAAGCTTAAGGTGCCTGGGGAAGGAAGGAGTAGAATGGATGACTTGCCTCTTCAATAAGATCTTTTCGGTGCTAAGATGCCGGAAGAATTGAGACTTAGTGAAGTCATTCCCATCTACAAGAACAAGGGGGATGTGCAAGTGTGTAGCAATTATAGGGGCATCAAGCTCCCTAGCCACACCATGAAGCTTTGGGAGAGAGTTATGGAGAGGAGGCTGAGAAGGGAGACGAGGGTGTCTAAGAACCAATTTGGTTTTATGTCAGGAAGGTCTTCGATTGAGGCTATACACCTTCTCAGAAGTCTCATGGAGAAGTATAGAGAGAGACAAAAGGACCTGCATATGGCATTCCTCGACCTTGAAAAGGCTTATGATAGTGTCCCACGAGAACTGATTTGGAGAACTATTATTGGCAAGGGAACACCAAGGAGATACGTGAGAGTCATTAAGGATATGTACGAGAGGGCTAAGACCCGTGTACGGTCCACCGTGGGGACTTCTGAGTTTTTCCCTGCGAAAGTTGGGCTACACCAGGGATCTACTTTAAAACCTTACCTTATCGCCTTGATTCTAGATGACTTATCTCGAGGGATAAAACAGGGCATCCCGTGGAACATGATATTTGCTGACGACATTGTGTTGGTGGCAGAATCGGCGGAAGGGTTAATTATCAGCCTTGAGCTCTGGAGGGAGGCTCTTGAAGACAACGGACTTCGGGTGAGCAGAGAGAAGACTGAATACATGAGATGTGATTTTAGGAGGAGCGAGTCAGGTCATCACGAGGATATTCGTATCGGTGACTAGATCCTGCCACCCAAAGAGTCTTTTAGATATTTAGGATTGATGATTCATAGATCAGGGAGGATAGATGAGGATGTAACCCACTGGATCAGAGCTGGTTGGGCGAAATGGAGGGCGGCATCGGGGGTCCTCTGTGATAGGAACGTCCCCTTAAAGTTAAAGGGGAAATTTTATAGGGTGGCGATTAGACCAGCTATGTTGTACGGGTCCGAGTGTTGGCCCATCTCCAAGGCCTATGCTAACAGGGTAGAGGTGGCGGAACTGAGAATGCTAAGATGGACTTGTGGTAAATCCTTGCTTGACATGATCCCGAACGGAGCAAAACTTGAAGTCGGAAATATTATTTCGAAGATGAGAGAAGGACGGTTGAGGTGGTACGGCCATGTCAAGAGGAGGCCTCAAACAGCGTCGGTTAGAAGGATCGAGGCGATAGTAGTAGATGGCGTGAGAAGAAGGGGAAGACCCAAACTCAGGTGGGGGGATAGGCTTAAGCTTGACATGTCGGAGCTTCACTTGTCGGAGCTTCACTTGTCGGAGGACATGACCTCGAGATAGGAAGGGTGGAGAGATAAGATTAGGATCTGCGGCTAGTTTTGGCTTGGGGCTTTGTGGGCTTAGGTAGTTTGGGTGGGTTAGGCTTTTAGGCGCTCGTTGTTGCCTTGTCCCGTGTTTTTGTTTTTTGGTGGCCCCTTTTTTCTTTCCTGTAGTTTGAGGCCCGTCGTTGCTTTGCTTTGCTCGCGCCGTTAGGCTTGCTTGCTTTTTCTTGCCTTGTTTTTGCTTTTGGTGCCTTGTTTTGCTCTGCCTTAGCTTTAGGCCGTGTGTCTTTTTTTGCTTGCTCTTTGTTCCTCTTATATCCGCTCGCTTTACTTTGCGCTTTTCTTTGTTGCCTTGCCTTGCTTTTGCTTTTTCCTACTTGTACTTGTTGCTTACATCTTCTTCTCTCTTTTCTTTCTTTCTCACCCACACACCGCACTTGCCGGAGGTCTCGTTGTAAGCGCCTCTACTCCCGGGTTTATCACCGGGCAAGGGTATGATCTGCTCACATTTTACCTCCCATACCTTGGGATTGGGTATGTTGTTGTTGTTGTTGTTGTTGTAGGATATTTTGTCCCGCTTCACGCCGGTAAGTAACTTTGACATTCATATTTTTGATTATGGAAGGATTTAGCATGCTTATTTTTTTTAAAAATAATTTATTTAAAAATAATCTTTATTTGGTAGACATAACTTATAAGAGATTATAAAAAAAAAATAATCTTACATAATCTCTGAAAATCAAAAATTACTTCATGTAGCTTATAAAAATAATATTTTTTTATAATCTCTTTCAGCATCAGCAGCAACTATTTTTGCCAAACATACCAATAGTATATGAGATATTTAATCCTTCAAAATAGTTGGCATGTTATCTCCTTGTTGGGCTGGGTCCATGTAGCAAATATTCATCTTTCATCTTGGACTAGGTCCATTTGATGTACCGAGTTGGGTTTTGCAGCTAGGGCCAGGTTAAGTGGACGAGGGATAGCATACGCATGAAAAATAAATCTAAAAAGTTTACGCGATTAGAACCCGTGTCCAGTCAATCACCAAGAAACATTATAACCACTGGGCGGCAAACTGATCAATGATGTGGTTGCTCTCCATAAGTTTAGTTTTATTCTCTATCTCGGGCTTGCTAAAATAATTGAATTAGGCTTTGTTCAGGATTTCGTTTGATCTTTCAAAATTCCGTCTTTTTTCTCGATACTCCATATACAATTACTTACAATATAAAATAACAAAATTACATAATATATGTAATAAAATTCATATTTTGCTATTTATTGAGCTGGAAATGTGGGATTTTTGATATTAAAAACATGTATATGTACGATTATCATATGCTTTATCTGTTGCATATTTTTTGGTTTTTTAAGCATTAGGTGTGTTATCCTCATGTAATTAGAGGTGACAGAAAAGGTGATTGAGCAGTTTTATTCCAAGCGTTTAATGTTTTGGGATGTTTTCTTACGTGATTGTTAAATGTAGGTATGAAAAATAAAGCTGCATTTTATTTTACGCAAAAAAGATGAAATTTGTTTTAGGGGTTTTGATGTAAGTGATTAGTAGAATGCCTGACTAAGTTCAACTTTTTTAATGTCGCGTGTAGGTATAAATTTTTTTAAAGATTGTTGTTTAAAATTTGATTTGTATGATGCATATGTCTAATATACGGGTAATTGTTCTTGCTATATCATTATAGTTTTCTAGAAGGGTTGCTTGGTTATACTTGTTGTTTTAAAGTTGATCGACATTGTGCAATTTTGTGTAAGTTGTGGTCGAAGTGCATAAATTGTTAATCACATTCGGCTATAAGGTGAGGAGGAGCTTTGTGTAAGCTTTGGTTGTAAGTGTTGGTCTCATAAGTGTTGTAATGTGTGTAATTTATTTACAGTGTTTTGTGTTTTTAGTGAGTGATTTGGGTTTAATTGCAGTTTATGGCTACAGTAGCATGATCTCCATGATTTCTCTAAAGGTACTCAAATGTGGTTAAAGGTGGGTATCGCATGATGTTTTTTATATTGTTGTATTTTCTTACTTTGTGCATGCGTTAATCATGCTAGAAGATACCGCAGCGTTGCATGAAGTACTTGTAACTAAATTTTTGGTGAACAATATATTTCGATTACATGTTTTCGTGATAATGACTTTATGTAGAGGTGTACACGGTTCGGTTTGAGTCGGTTTTTGGCTAAAACTAAAAAAGAACCGAAATGCGATTTTAGTAGAAGCTGAGGTGTAGAGGGTGGTGAGCTGCGGATATGAAAGTGTTTTATTTTATTTATTTATTCTTTTTAATGTATTTTGAGTAAGTTGTTTGATGTGTTGATTTATAGACGATGATTAAAGACAATTAATTTTATAGATTTTACAAGTTTATGAATTTAAGACAATTAATTTTTGAGATATTACTTTTATATGTGTATATGTAACAAGCTATTGAAATTTTCTTTTATAGTAATGTTTTTTGTCTTAAAAATTTTAAGACTTTCTTATTTAAAAAGTCATAAACTCTTTATATAATAGTATAGATATAGGTAACGTGTATACAAGCGGTTTACGATTTTGTTTTGCCTTATTTTATGACGTGCATGTTGTCTTGATAAGTAAATACTTGTTTGAAAATATGCGCTCTTTTCGTAAGGGTTCATGTCCAGTCCACTTTTGAAGGCTCTCAATGTTATATTAAAATCGTGGCATGGAATCATGCGTATTATATAGCAAACTTTGTAATTTAGCGGCTAATTCATGATCATGCGTTGCAAAACCGTAGGCATGTATAATGCAACTACGTGAGTTTTTATTTTGATTATTTTTTTAACCGATTTGATATTTGTGCGGGGATCTTGTTTTTCTTAAAATCTTACGATAATTATTTTATGATTTTCACAAGGGCTTCAATTATTGCCTTATGTTTTGAAGATCTAATTTGTAAAGTGCTTGCTTGCTATGATCACTAGGTTACTCTTTGTGGTTTTGAAATGAGTCGTAATTTTGGTGTTGCAAAACCAATCGCTTTGGAGTTGATTTGAAGGGATTAGAATAGGTTTTGTCCGTGAAAACTATTTTGATAAAACGTATTTCTGGAAAAATCCACTGATGGTACGACCTTTTGGCATTGATAATTAGAAGTAAAAAGTTATAAAACGACAAATATATGGCCGTTTTCATAAAGTTCCGTAGTAAGTATTAATTTTTTCAAAATTATATTATTTTGACGTAACAAGTATTTCATTAGCTAACATAAAACAATTATTGAAATCCCTATCTTATATAGGTCCCGTTGACGATCATTATAAACCTCAAAGTACTCACTAGCTAACATTCAAACTTTTGTGTGGTTAAATTTTATAGGTGTTGTATTTATAATTACTGAGTTGTCCGCAAACACTGCAGGGCATACATTATTGAATGTCTAGTTTCGGGGTCATGGGCTTAGAGCAATTGTATAAATTTTGTTGTTTGTTGCTTAATCTTTGAAGTTGGTTACAAGTTATAGCCGTTTCGAGATAAACCCTTTTTACCTATTGTGTGATCATATTGTGCATAAACATTTCTTCTGTTAACACTCTATAGATGCTTCGCCATTTATCTCTCACTTAACCGATAAGTTAGGATCGACGAGTGACCTTTTAGGAAAGACCTCCTATACCATCTCGTGAGGAGGATTCCTCGATACAAGAAAACAATGGAAGGATTTTGGGATTACCAACAAGGACCGTAACTAGAGGTAGGATGAGTTAAAACTCAACAAAAATCTTAAGACATCACGAGATATTCCGACCACTATTTTGAATTAGAATCCAAATTCGCGATTCCATAAGTACTAAGCTAGACCGAGTTACTAGATTTTATCGAAGCGTATACCCATGAAACAACACTATAGGGATGTACCAAGTCTTCTATTTGAGGCTGCTGAACATTTCACTAAACATAGCTTCAACATATATGAACTTCCCTACAATGAGTATCCCTTTAAAGGAAAATTTGGTTAAATTAAGGCTATCGATATAAACTTCCCTAAGGCATTGTGTTCTCTAGAAATTCCAAGTAACCTCATTTCCATATCAAGAGATGCCATGTGTTTGAACATGTCGGACAATCAATGACTTTCCACCTACAAGTGAAACTAGAACAAACATTCTTCGACAAAGTTTGAGATGATACCTATCTTCTTGCAAGCATGATAGCAATATTAGGGATGAACTATATTTGAAGCACTTACAACACCTCATAACCCATCTTTTGGAACCGTCGATCATTTCAAAAATACCCTCAAACTTACCACCTTCTATCACTTCTCTTTAGGCGCCCATTCTTAAAGTGGAGTCTAAATTTTCTAATTATATAGCAAACTTTGGGTTTGTTGCGGCAAAAGCCGTATGGCGTATAATGCAACTACTTTTTTTTAACCGATTTGATATTTGTGCAGGGATGCTGTATGTAGGGCTTCAATTATTGCCTTATGTTTTGAAGATCTAATTTGTAAAGTGCTTGCTTGGCTATGATGACTAGGTTACTCTGTGAGTCGTAATTTTGGTGTTGCAAAAACCAATCGCGTGATACCGGAAGTAAAACAGTTATACACAGCTAACATAAAACAATTATTGAAATCCCCTATCTTATATACGAGGTAACATTCAAACTTTTGTGTGGTTTTTATAGGTGTTGTATTTATAATCCGTGTATAAATTTTTTTGTTTGTTGCTTAATCTTTGAAGTTGGTTACAAGTTATAGCCGTTTTCGTACCTATTGTGTGATCTAAAGTGGAGTCGAAATTTTCTACATATGATTATTGATAGATTGTCTTTTTTTATTGGGCTATACATGAACCGATTCCCGGACATGCTAATGTTCGAATGAGGAGAACGAAAGAAATAAATGCAAAGGTTTAAAATGCTGGCTTTATAACTATTGCTTTAGATGCATGTGTAATTTAAAGGCGACGTGCAAAATTCCTGAAACATGTGTCAGGTAGCATGAAATGTATTGATATGGCGATTGATAGAAATAATTCATTGTTTCGTTATTTTGTGTGAGCATTTAAACATGAAAAAAGTTTATTGTAGGTTTGTATCATCAAAGCATTTGTGTGGAGTGTTTTTATGAATAGAAGTATAAGTTTTTGAGAAATGAACGAGTTTCGCTATAGAGATCTCCTGCAGCTATTTTCATATTAGCTTTAGATTATATTTGTGGCCCGCTCATTATAATATTGACATTTGATGTGTATTGGCTTTAAACTATATTAGGGACCTCAAATACTTTTTAGGATTAAATACATTTTTCGTTGCATGGTTTTGTTACCTATTAATTAAAAAGGAAGTCTCAATTTTTGTATCTCAATTTGTCTTCTCATGTGGCCATTGGTGTTGCTACCATGGGAATTTTGTATGCGTGGCGACCGATAGTTGTTACCGCCATGATTGGCTACTACGCATGGTTTTGGGTTGAGGAGGCCAAGAAATCGATATAAAGGCTATGTTTGACGGTTTATAAGGGATTTTCATCTCCGTAGTTCCTAATCCTAATCCGCAATGAACTTAAATTGTCATCGTTAGATAGTAAATACGAAAGATCAAATCGTCCATACATACGCTAATGCATCATCGGCTTCAAACTACACTTTAGCATCGGTTCAAGGTACATTGGTTTTGGTTTTGCTAAATTTTTTCTTTTTGTTAGATCTCTTCTCACATACATTTAAACGTTATTACATATCATACATATTCATTTGAGTACATATACGCTTTTTCTACAGCCTGATCATGTCACAGTCATCGCCTATGGATCGGGTTACATCATTGGTCATATCATGAATCGTCAACTTCCATCTGGATGCGTTGAGGTATATTGCTTATTGCTTTTGTGGAAAGTTTATTTTCCCTTGCTTTCAAACATGGACTAGTTTGATCAGTTAAATGATATAACCAACATATAGTTACTTCACGTGTTGAAGATTATTGCTAAAAGAATAATTGAATTGTTGTAAGCAAGAATTGATTTGGACAAGGGAGTGAAAACAATTTCGTTGCCAACGGAAAATTAGCAAGAGTTTAAGCCATGAAGGAATTAAAGCAATTTGTCTTATCAAGAACTGAAGCCATAGAGGGATGAAAATAATTTGTGTAACTTTGTATTTATATTATTTTCCAAAACAAGTGTTTCAGTAATCCAATAATAGTTGCTTGCTTGTTTACTTTTTAGATCTTCTATTATGATCTGTTTATTCTCGTTGGATAAAGAAATTCACTACTTTGTTTAGAATTGGTACACTTTGTGTTGAATTTGGTTCACTTACACTATTATCGTATGTAAACAATCCGCAACAACATGCTGATGAAAATCCTTGTTATATATACATATGCAATATTTTTTTGTAAAGAATGTAAGGGGTCAGGGTGTCCCGCCAATCTACACCTTTTGTGGAATTAAATGATTTTTAGTGATATATAATAAAAGTTTTATCAAACATTATACCGCCGCAACGTGCGGGCACTTTAAACATCATTTATTAACATAAACATCCGCAATTACCGAGTAACTTGGTAGTTTACAAAAGAATTGTTGACAATAAAATTTACACGAGTATCTAAAGCCGAATTAGCTATAGTATGAGAATGCACATTTATATTTCGGTTTACGAAGATCCACTTGTATGAGTCAAATTGATGATTTACATCAACAATATTATGCCACAAATTAACAATTTGAAAATGATGTCTATTTGTAAAAAATGATTGATGTAAAATTAAGAAGTTCGTTTCCACTTGAATTGTTGAAAATTGTCTATCTCGAGCAATTTAAACGACCAACAACACCCCGAGCTTGCACAAGTAAGATATACATGCAATAAATCATTGCTGATAAACTATGTATGAACATCACATAAGCATCCTGAGAAAAATACGAAATCATATATGTGTATGCATGGATATCTTTTTGACAACCACCTCATTGACATCACTTAATCGGTTTTGAAATATTTAACTAAGAGGTTATTAAGATTCAGATAGAGGCCACGGTACCTTGATTGGTAGCTATGGCGCAAACCACCAGCCACCCTATGGCACCACAACGACACCAGAAGTTGTGTCACGAGTCTCGTGTTGTCAGGCTGTGATTTTCTTTCTTTCTTTTTTTGCTCTCTTTGTTAGGTTCATGACATCGTTTTTACCCATAACATCATTTTTTTTAAAGAAGGGGTGTTCTATGATGAGTTATAAATTCTAGTATTATAAAAAAATGTATTGAAATGACAACACATATACTATTGCACTAGACCAAGGAACATGAGGTACCTTGTGCTCTTATCATATTCACATAAGTTTAATATCTTGATATCCTAATGACATGTCCAAGAATTTTTAGGTATTATTGTAATTTTATAAATATCTTGATATCCTAATGACATGTCTAAGAATTTCTTAGGTATTATTGTAATTTTTTATAAAAGAGTAATTGTTTGACAAATTCATGAAGTTTTAACTCTTAAAGTTTAAGCACAGGGGCATTTTGAGGTTTATGAACTATAACATCTTAAATGGTTTATAAACTGAATCATAATAGTAGAAAAGGTTTATGATGAAATGTAGTGAAATAGGTCCAAAATTATAAACTTTTTCAATACATTAAAATGATTTTATTGAAACTCATTAAATACATGTTTTACTCATATGTAAAGATTTACGAAGCTTAATGAGAAGAAATTTGAGCCACACATTTTAAATAAGATGGAGAAATTTAAGAGGAGATGCATCTATATTTGTAGTTGCATCTGAAATATGCGGTTGTGATTTATTCTCACCCTTCTCATTTTAATTTTATTTCTCATTTGATCCTTACTCAAATTTGGAATATGTAAAGTTTATAAATTGATGTAATAAACAGTCATGAAAAATCTATAGTTGTTTTCAAAAAGTTTATAACTAGAGATGCTTTAACAAAACCAGTGAGTGAAGTACCATATAATGACTCACGATACCAGATTAGGTTATTATATGCCCATTTATTAGAGGCTTATGTACAGTGTGGTGCCATGAGGGGGTGTTATAAGAAAAGTGGTATCATCTCAACATTTTTTGTTTATGACATTAGTTTTGTCCATGACATAAAAAAAACTCTCTTTGGCATAGTGCACAATTTTTTTTTTATTTATTAAAATAAAACAATATATTTTACTAAATTAAATTTCATTAATAAACAAGTATATAAAATGACAATACAAAATTAAAATAACGATACGGTAAAAAAAAATACAATTTAGTGATTAAGGTTCCATAAATGTTCGACGATGTCTTGTCAAGTTTTTGTCGCTCTTCTATCTTGAAGTTCTTTGGTTTTCCTAATATGCAAGTCACATCGCTCGATCCAAGTATATTTGAATGTTCGGTTGTGGAGAAACAAAGATTTCGTTAAATTCGATAACAACTAATTCTAGATCTTTCACTATCATGTTATGTAATATTATACAACAATACATGATTTTTCGTAGCATGTTAACTTGGTATGCAAGTGCGGGTTGTTGTATAATTCCCAACAATCTTGTAGGACTCAAAGCTCGCTCAATATATTTTCTTGAGCGTTTTGAACTCTTTTAAACTTCATTGTTTTTTCATCACTTGCAATACATTACGTTTTGATAACGTGAGACCACCTGTGATAAATTCCATGGGCTAAATAGGACTAATACTTAAATGACCCGTATAATCCGGTCATTGTTTAAAAAAGAAAGTATTCGGAAGAGGGTCGGCATTGTAATTGGTAATATCATTGAATATTTCTTTAAAAAGTTTAGAACTCATACGATACCTTCGCCTAAAATTCCTATCCGGGTATTTAGGAGGATTGTTTTCGTCGCCAAAAATAGCCGTTGTTTCGCCTCTTCCCATTCACGTGGTATGTATGTCCTAGTATTTGGACCCGAACCCGAACTCCCGACTTCTGGATTACAGAAAGCTAGAAATTGTTGATAAGCTTCAAAACCCCGCATATACCATTCCGGGTCGTCTTGAAAATAAATATCGTAATGATCATAGTTGGGACCATCGTTGTTGGGATTCATAGTGTTTTTGAAGAAAAAAGAAGTATTATAGTTGTTGAGAGGTAAAAATAATAGTGGAAGTGTATGTAAAAATTGAAAGAGTGATTGAGTATTTATAGGATTTTAAGGGGTAAAAATATAAAAAAATAAATAAAAATAAAATAAAAAAATAACGGATTTAATGGAAAAAAGGCTGGTAGTGGAGCCTAATTACTTTTTTGACCGTTAAGGTTCAACCTATAGAATGAAAAACAATATATTTATATAAAACATTTTATATATAAACATACATCCGCCTATCTAACTTGGTTTAAATTCCAATGCATTTCATTTCCATCTACCTACCCAACAAGATCATCCTCCTCAATCTAAAACTTTCATTATTCTTCCTACAACAATCTCAAGTTTTATTAAGGTATGCACTTAATATTTTCAAGGTATATATCAAAGACAATAAAACAAAAAGAACAAAAAAGACGAAATCCCTAGCACAACGCTGGTTGTGGTGGTGTGAAAATTGAAAGTCGAGATAGGTTATGGTTGGGCTGGTGGCTTGGCATGAAGCCATCAGCTTACCATACCGTGAGCTCTAAAAAAATTTGCTTGCAGTTATCGACTAGCAGTTGTGGAATCATTTGACTGTACAATGTGAGGGAGATATTTTTAGAATTTAGAATGACACAGTTTTGGGCCATCACCATATATTGTTTCTAACATTCTTTTGGTAGTGTAGATGAGTGTATTGCTCAGTGTCGTGCCACCTTACAAGCTGATAGCGCCGCATGGTATCTAACAACAAGACACACAGTCAGGTTATCGGGTAAGTTATGTCGTGGGAAACGACGTCGTTTTGGGGTGGCCATAAGTGCGCCGTTTTTTGCTCCAAAAAATTCTCCCTCACAGCTTCACCAAAACTACACCATTTTAAACGTCTCTAAAACTCTTCTAAAAAACCATTAACCATGAGAAATGACACCGTTTTGGTATAACCCAAAACTACATCATTTTATCTTCCTAAATATTCCGCCTCGCATCCCTCCCAAAGAATGCCGTTTTTATCCCTACTAAAACTCTTCAACCAAACTATTTCGTTTTTCCTCCACCATCTTCTTCCCTTCATTTGGATAGCTTCTTATTGCTCCATCTGTATTCTGCCTCACATCCCTCCCAAAACTATGTCGTTTTGATCTCTACTAAAACTCTTCATCAAATTATGTTGTTTCTTCCTTCACTATCTTCTTCCTTCCAGCTGGATAGCTTCTTATTGCTCCATCTGCATCTTCTTCATCCATCTGGATATCTCCTTAAAGCTCTATACGGATTCCACTAAATAAACACGTGTACCCTTTTCCCAAATATTGCAATTAAACACACAGATTTTGAGGTAGAATCATTCATAGTCCAAATAAACCCATATTCACATACAACATACATAACCATGAAAATCCAATGAGTATTGCAAGGGCTGTCATAAAATTTGCTAAGGAGAGGCTGCCTGATCATTTATGCTTCACCCAAGGTTTTGTTTACGAGTGTTTTTATAAATAAAATGTTTAGAGGCAGTAATTATCTCGGTATGAAGGGTCTTATAAAGATGGATTAGATTTCGAGCTCTATTTGTGAGTTCTTTGACTTTTTAGTCGGTTCTAGATTGAATTAGTAATATTTTTTAGCGATGAAGGGTGTTTGTGATACTAGAAAGTTATGTGTTATACATTGAAAACAAACCGTTTAGCGATATTATTGTGTGTTTTGGATATATGTTAATTGTACAAAGGTATATTTTTATAGTATATATTTTTCTGATGTATTTTTTGCTATACAAAATTGTCTTTGTATACGCTTTTTGGATTTGTTTATATTCCGCTTGCAATTTAAGATATAATAAAATGGCTATATGATGAGTGTGTAAATACTCATCATTTTGAATCAATCGAACCGCAAAACATTTAAAAACGCTTCAAATGCATCAAAATATCGAAAATATCTCAAAATTGTATTTTATATGTTTGGATGCAAAATGTTTAAAATCGATGAAAATGAGCTAAGTTTGCATGATTGGCGGTTTAGGTCCCCAAATTTTCAAATCTTGTCAAAAATAGTCCCCGAGCACTTATTTTAAAGAAAAGTCACCAAAGGTCCTTTTGAAATCATAACTTGTCATAATTAGTCCTTTGGTGAAAAGTTCCAAAAGTTTTGAGAAATTACGCTTTTGATCCTTGGATTTTAAAATGGTCATGTTTAGTCCTGGAATTTCCTGATTGGCAAAATGGTCCTTAACTTATTTGAGATTTACAAGTTTGACCTTGGACTACAACTTCATAAATTACAACTTTAGTCCCGAAATTTTAAATTGATGAAAATATCCTTTGAGTTTCGTAAATGACAATTTTGGTCCATTGATTATTGGATGATGGCAAGAAAGGCCCTTGGATTACATTTTCGGTTACATGTATGGTCCTTGGATTTCCAGCTTTTACACCTTTGGTCCTTGTGTTACTCAATATCAAATCCAAACCGGATCCAAATAAAACCCAAACCCATAACTTCCAAGCCCAATACCATTTTAACCCAACCTGGTCCAAACCATTTACCCGGTCAAGTATTAAATCCAAACCCTCCCACGCTTAAAATATTAAAACCGCTCGGGTTCCCTCCCCTCATCATCACCTACCTATGCACGCAACACCCCTCCTCCATCATCATCACCTTATTCCTACCCTCCAAACACCCATGCCAAATACATTAAATGCTCCTCCCTATCACAAGTTATCGCACTAACCGACAAATCTCATTTTCCGCCAAAAATGCCATCAACTGGCTATAATCCACTCAAGTCATCCAATGGTCCCAAATGCAAGTGGAAATGCTCGGGAGAGAGAAGACCTTTGGATGTATAAATAAGAGAAGAGCAAGCGAGGAGAGTAGTCTTTAGTTTTAATTTTCATATGTCGTTTTAATATCAATGTTTTAGTTTAAGTTTAAAGTCGTAATCTTACGCTCCTATGTACTCAATTTAAGTTGTTTTATCGTTGTAATCCATTTTCAAGTATCAATTTAAGGTTAAAACAACATTTCATGTTTTTATGATCACTTTAAAAATCGTTTCATGTTCTTAAATTCGGGCTTCTAGTAGCTTATTTTAAATCCAAATAAGCTTACTTTGTCGTCCATAGCTTTGGTAGCTTATAAATCAGTTTTAAGCAATATATCATGTTGGTCAACAAAAGTCAAACCGAGCTCATTTGAAATGGATATGATATTGGGTTGATGCAGAGCTTGGATTGGGTTGGAATAGCTTAAGTTAGTATAGTTATGGTTCTGGTATAAGCTGCTAATAAGCTGGATAACTCATGAGTTTTATCTTATTTCCATTTCTCATTTAGTTTGCAAAATCATTGAGTTTGAATCGTGTTTAGATTAGCTTTTATCATTCAAGAAATTATTAGACCACATTGATTCGACACGTGTTAGCTTAAGCTAAATCGATGGGTAGTAGTTTAAGTTGCAAAGACAGTTAATATAAAGGGTGTTTGGATTTGTTAGTAAATCTAGGATAGAAGGTTAATTCTTGGTTGAAAATCGTTACAATAGTCTAAACTAGGTTTTATACAACCAACTTGGTCATTACTTGTCACTAGGATTCATTGAAAGTCAAATCAACTTTAAAGCGTCTAAAATTCATAGCTCATGGAATATTACGGATCATGAGCTTGGTTTATGTTTAGAAACTAGTTAGAGTAGCTTAATATGGCTTTAGTTTAGCTTATAACATCACATTAGTTCACAAATTGAGCTCAAAGTTCATTAAAGTCAAACTTTGCAAAACTGTAAGAAAGTCAAATTGAAAAGTCATTTTCAAATTCAACTTGGGTGATTTTTAATTGATTCTTTATTGGGTCAAATCAAGTGAAACTTTGGGTTTAAAACTTCAGTTGGTCAAGAATTGAAAAATGATTTTGGAAAATTTTGTAAGTCCTTATAAGCTCCAAATAAGTTGCTAGCATAAGGCAAAGTGCCACAATGCACCTCAAAGATACACCGAGTGAGATGTGCACCTGAACCTGCATAGGCTTGGTTTTAGATCCTAGGGTCGAAACTTGGTTTAGAGATAGTTGTCGGTTGTCTTGAGATCTCTAGTTTTGTTTTTCACAAAAGCTTCTTCAATAAGCTTGTGCTTAAGCTTCAAAGTAGACATAAAATCTGTTTGGCACTTAAGTTTTTTAAACATCAAATCATGGCAGTTAGCACTTTAGTGGTTTAGGTTAGTTGTAATTAGTTGCTTTTGAGTATTTTTAGCATTTTATAGCTTCTGTGATAATTTGGTGCTCATTTGGTACCTCTAGCTTATTTTGAGTGCTTATTTATAAGCACTTTTCACTGCAGCTTCATATTCTCACACTTAAGCACTGTGTTTATATTTTCTTAGATTCGAATATTAATTTAGACTTTTCCTAAATTTTCATATTTTTCCAAAGACTGCTTGATATTTTTCCTCATTTAAATCGCTTTTAGGACTTTTAATTAGCTTTTAATACAATTAAATCGAAAAACTTCAAAAAATAAGTTTTCATTTTCATAGGTTAAGATAAATATAAAAAGTCAAAAATATTTTTCCGATTTTTCTTAGTTAAATTTGTAATTTTAGCAATTTAATTAGTTTTAAATAGTTTTAATTCATATAAAATAGAAAATAATCAAAAAAATACAAAATTAGTTTTGAAAATTCTATTTAGTTATTTTAGATTTTTCTAAGTCATAATTTCATTTTCTAGCTTTATTTCATATTTTCTTATATTTTAGTATTATTAAATAGGTAAAATTAATTTTTAATTAATAATAATTAAATAATAGTCATAAAAATAATTTTCTTTTCTAAAATTTTTCTTATCATTAGGTTTGTAAAATGTCATTTTATATTTTTAGGATTAATATTGTTTTAGTTTCACATTTTCTTTTTATACGTTACGTAGTTTTAATTTAAATTTTATAAAAGAAAATCAAAAACATCATTTTAAAAATAGTGATAGAGTTTATTTAATATAATTTATCTTTTAATTTTCTTTCATTTTTCCCTTGTCATTTAATATCAATCATAACCCTTTTTCCGTTCAAATTCTCCCGATCACTATCGTTTGGTGATTCAATTGCACTTCGTTGGGACTTAACGACTGGGAAACACTATACTCCTTTAGATCTTCATTGCATTGGTTACGAAATGTTTGAAGTTTATTACGGTTAACTATTCATAAGTGGTTAGCTTGTGTGATAAAACTTGACGGTTTGGCATCGATCAAATTTTTGGCGCCACGCCGGGGGTCATGCTAATTATCTTACGCTTAGTAGATTAGTGATTTGAATATTCACTCCTTGTTCATACCATCCATCTATATCTATATATTTTCTTATAAAAATCCAAAACCCAAAAACATCTTAAAACGTATAAAACACAAAATATTTTTCTTTTGTTTCTATATATATAAAAGATAAAAATACAAAAGATTTGTCGTTTTCTTTGTTTAATAATAACAACATAAAAATTACCACCAAACCAAGGCAACAGTACTACCTAACTGGGGTACGACCATAATAAGTTCCCGAACCAAAGATTAAAACTTGCCTTTGTGTCCTTGTGGTGGTGTACCTTTTCAAAAAGCCATTCATCTTGTGATTATTGGTTTAAGTTCTTTGTCGTGCTTTGCCTCGATATTTTTTAATTGGATTTGTTGTTATATCTACTTTTCAAAACCATAAAACTCAAAAGATTCTTCTTACCCCATTTTCATAATTCCTTTCATAATTCCCTTCTTAACTCGAGATCTCTTGAGTTAACTCTACAGTATGCGCACTCGCTCTTCTAGATCCGTAAGCCCATTTCGTGAGCTTGTCGATTCCAAGCGTGTCGGTCCAGATCGCTCGCGCCCATCGGATCAGATCCGGATCGCTCACACTACTTCCGCTATCATGGCGGAAGAACGTCCTATGTGACCTTCTCCGTGCACCCATCGACGGGCACGGAGATGTTATTGTTATCCCGGCCATTGTGGTGAAAATTTTGAACTCAAAACCGGGTTATCAATCTTGTAACCTCAAGTCAATTCTATGGTTTTGAGAGGGATGATCCCATGCTCATATTCGATGGTTTAACAAGATTGCATCTACCATCAAATACAAGAATGTCCCTACATATGCCGCTGCTTCTTCCTGCTCCCATTTTCCTCGAGGGCAAGCCCGGATTTGGCGAGAAACAACCCCTCAATCAATCGAACATGGGAAGACACCGTGAAGAAATTTGTTAACGAATTCTATCCACCTTCCAAAACCACGAGTCTTAAAAACGAAATCATCAAGTTCACACAAAAGTTTGATGAATCCTTCAAAGAATCGTGGGATTGTTTTTGAGTTGCTCATAAATGTCCTCACCACGGTTTCTCCGAGTTGATGCAACTCGATACTTTCTATAATGGAGTGAGTCAACTGATCAAGATTCTCTCAATTCCTCCACCGGAGGAAATTTCGAGCAAACCGTAAAAGAAGATTTAGCGATCATTGAAAACAAGTCTAAAGTCCGTGATTGCACGAAGCAAACCGGTTGTTTCCCAAGTCGGTTGTCCTTCTTCTTCATCGTCGTGAGTCAATCTAGCACCGATGCTAAGATTGACAAACTCACGAAAGCAATTCAAGCTTTGGTTCTCTCCAACAAAAGAAAGTTTCTTTTCACAAACTTCACCTCCTGAAGTTAAGAAAGTGGAAGTTCGTGTTACTGCGGTGGCCCCATTCCTACTACAACTATATGGCCACCGATAGTAACCCTTTCAAGCAAACGCGCGTGGTCGGGATTTCTAATTCAGAGGCAACCAATACCGTGCTCCTATAGACCCGAACCACCGCCCCAACCACTACCCTCGACCACCCGGTTTCAACCAAAACCAAAACCGTAATCAAAATCGAGAATAGAACGAATCAAGGTTTTCAAAACCAAGGTAATTTTAGTCAAAATAACGATTTTCAAAATCAAAATCAAAACTTCAAAACCAAGGAAAGTTCCATTTTCCGGTGACGTGGTTGTTGATTTCGATGTCGATCATCGGGTTCCCTCATTGTTGGACGAGGATTCACGAGAACGGGCCGTGCTCTCATTGATGTATTTGAGCAAGAAATCACACTACGTGTGGGTAATGAAGTTACTTTCAACCTTGATCAAACTTCAAGGTACTCCTCAAATTATGATGTGAATCGGTTAATCGAGTCAATGTAATTGATATTGCTTGAGGAGTACTCTCAAGAGTTTCTTGGTTATTTTCATAATTACGTGAGTGGGATTCCACCACATCTTCTCAACCAATCATTGCCGACTCTTCCCCTCTCTCACTCCGTTTGAGGGAGGTGATTTCTTTCTTGAAGAGATCGATGAGTTTCTTGCTAATGATGAATCGATTCTCACGGAATTGATGGTGTTTATGATTCGGAGGAGATATCCTTTATCTTGAGCAATTGTTAAATGAAGATCCATTACCATCTCTCCTCGAAAGAGATCACAATTGAGGAAATCAAATCAAGACAAACATCTACTAAAGAATTTCCAAGTTGAACTTGAGGACTCACCTCCTCATCTCGAGTATGCATTCTTGGAGGGTGATGATAAATTGCCCGTCATAATTGCTAAAGACTTAAGCGAGGAGGAGAAGATCATTGTCATAAAGGTTTTGAAGTCACACAAGCAAGCAATTGCTTGGAAACTCTCCGACATTAAGGGTATCAACCCCGAGTTTTGTACTCACAAAATCTTAATGGAGGATGACTTCAAACCAACAAATCCAACATCGGAGAAGGTGAATCCTAAGATTCATGAGGTTATCAAACAAGAGGTTCTCAAACTTCTTGATGCCGGTTTAATTTACCCGATCTCGATTGTCCTTGAGTCATCCCATTCACCGTGTTCCAAAAAGGGTGGCATAACTGTTGTCACAATGAAGAAAACGAAAGTTAATTCCAACTCGATTGGTTATGGGATAGCGCGTGTGTATTGACTATCGCAAGTTAAACGAAGCCACCCGAAGACCATTTTCCTCTACCATTCATGGACCAAATGCTTGAGAGATTAGCGAGGAACGAATACTATTGTTTCCTTGATGGTTTCTCGGGTATTTTCAGATCCCCATTGATCCGCGGGATCAAGAAAAGACCACATTCACCTGCCCATACAGGAACTTTTGCCTGACGACGTATGCCTTTTGGCCTATGTAACGCTCCCGGCACGCTCCAACGATGTATGATGGCAATTTTCCACGACATGATCGGGGAAACAATGGAGGTGTTTATGGATGACTTCTCGGTCATTTGGGACTCATTTCAAACATGTCTCCCATTTAGATAAAATGCTCAAAAGGTGTGAAGACACCAATCTTTGTCTAAATGGGAGAAGAGCCACTTTATGGTCAAAGAAGGCATAGTCCTTGGCCATAAGATTTCCAAAATGGGATTGAGGTAGATAGAGCAAAAGTTGATGTTATTGCCAATTGCCTCATCCTACTACCGTCAAAGGTATTAGGAGTTTTCTAGGTCATGCCGGGTTTTATCGCAGATTCATACAAGATTTTTCTAAATCGCTTCAAGCCTATGATCCATCTTCTTGAAAAAGATGCTCCTTTTATCATCTCACCGAGTGCATCGCTTTGAAACCTTAAAAAGCTTACTAAGCACCCATTCTAGTTGCCCGACCGATTTACCTTTGAACTCATGTGCGATGCAAGTGATTTTGCTATCGGTTGCAGCCCTAGGGCAACGAAACCAAACATTTTCACCTATCCACTACGCGAGTAAGACTATGATCGAAGCTCAAACCCATTACACCACTACGTAAAAGAATTATTAGTGTGGTGTATGCGTTGAAGTTTCACCATACCTTATCTTGACCAAATGCGTGGTGTATACGGATCACTCGGCTCTCAAATATCTCTTTGCAAAACAAGATGCAAAGCCGAGATTGCTCTCATTGGGTTCTCCTCCTACAAGAATTTGATATCATTATACGTGATAAAAAGGAGCCGAGAACCGTCACGATCATCGTCTGCCTAGAAAACCCTCACCGGGATGTGTTCGAGAAAAGGAAATAAACGAAACATTTCCTCTCGAAACACTCAATGTGGTTTCTTTTAAGTGAGATTCTTCTACCCCATGGTTTGCTTGACTTTGCAAATTACCATGGTAACTTTGTGGTGAGAGGGATGTCGTCCAACGGAAAAACAAATTCTTTAAAGATGTAAACATTACTGAGGACGACCCCTACTTATTCAAAATTTGCGCGATCAAGTCATCGAGGCGATGTGTGTATGGTCGAAGCCAATGACATTCTCAAGGCTTGCCATTCTCGACCCACTTGGGGACATCATAGCCCCAACTAACCGCCAAGAAGGTGTTTGATTCCGCATTTTATTGGCCCACGATTTACAAGGATGCCCACGAATTTGTCAAAACACGCGACGCTTGTCAACGTCACGAAATATCTCACAAAGAAATGAAATGCCGAAACGCCATTCAAGTGTGTGAGATTTTGACATCCGGGGCATTGACTTTATGGGCCATTTCCATCATCTCGAGGAAACAAATACATACTCGCGGTCGTTGACTATTTGTCAAAATGGGTTGAAGCGAAAGCTTTGCCTACCAACGATGCCCGAGTTGTTGTGAAATTCTTAAAATCTCTTTTTGCTAGGTTTGGAACCCACGAGCTATAATCGTGATCGTGGTACGCATTTCTGTAATGACCGGTTTGATAGAGTCATGCAAAAGTATGGTGTAACTCACCGCCTCTCATCGCTGCACCACCCCAAACAAGTGGGCAAGTGGAAGTTTCCAACCGAGGATTAAAAGAATTTTGAAAGGACAAGAGGCGTAAAACCGTGCCTCTTGGTCGGATAAGCTAGATGACGACTGGTCTTCCGTGACAATTTTATAAAACACCCATCGTGTACTCCATACAAGCTTGTATACGGAAGGCATGTCATCCGGCCGGTTGAGCTTAAGCACAAGGCATCTTGGGCCTTGAAACATGCCAACTTCGATATTCAGACAATGGTGATCACGGAAAGTTCAAATGAATGAATTAAATGAACTCCGTGATCAAGCATACGAGAACTCTTTGATCTACAAAGAAAAAGAAAGAAGATTCATTACTCAAAATCAAAACCACGTTTTCAACGTCGGTGATCGAGTCCTTCTTTCAACTCAAGATTGAAGATTTTCTCGGAAAACTAAAATCTACCGGTCTCGGACCATTCACCATCACTAAAGTATTTCCATATGGAACCATTGAGTTATCTCAACCCGATGGTCCAAATTTAAAGTGAATGGTCATCGATTGAAGCACTATTTTGGAGAGGACATTCCTCCCGTGGTTTTCCGGATCTACAAACTTTCCCCATGAACCAATGAATGCGGGATCGAGTCAAGCTAGCGACTCGGGAATCAAAAAAGAGTATGCCATATGGGTTTTCACCCATATTTCGACTTCTTTCTATTTTCTACCACCCCAGTGTGGGGAGTTGTCCCATTTGTTGAATATAAGTTTTCAAAAAAAAAAAAAAAATCAAAATAATGGCCGTAATATTTCCTTTTACGTTCTATGTATCGGCATATAATCGGGTACTTTGAATATTGAGGGCAATATTCATTTCTAGTGGGGGAATTCTCACGAATTTTATCATGTAATTATACCACCCAATTCTCCCATTTTGGCGTAAAATTTTTGGAGTAAGTGTTTTGCACTTACTCAAACTTATGGTTATCGATCCGCCATGTCTAAAAACAAAAGGATTGGCTAATCCGAGAGCAACGGCTCTTAGTAAAGATATCTCAAATCCGTTGACTGGCTTGCACGTTGCCCAAAATTGTATGGTGTTAAACTCACCATATCTTTAATTAGTGAAGAGTTGGCAGTCATAAGTTTATGGCTTGTGGTAAAGGCGGTTGGAAAACCATAATTGGTAATCGACTCACCAAAGATATTTTATCTAAGAGTTGGCTAGTCCGTAGCAAGCGGCTCGGTAAAGACAAATCAAATCCGTTGGAAGTCGGTGATTTGCTCAAAATCATTTGGTTATCGTTGTACCAAGGTTCTTACTTGAACTGAAACAATTGGCTACTTGAGTAATGGCTTTTGATAAAGAGATTCAAATCCATTAAGTATTCTCAAAAGATTGCTAGGAACTAGCAATAGTTTAGTGTGGGGATTGATGAGTGTGTAAATACTCATCATTTTTGGTCAATCTGAACGCAAAACATTTAAAACGCTCGAAATGCATCAAAATCTCGAAATATCTCAAAATTGTATTTTATATGTTTCGGATGCAAAATGTTTAAAATCGATGAAAAATGAGCTAAGTTTGCATGATTGGCGTTTGGCCCCCAAACAAATCTTGTCAAAAATAGTCCCCGAGCACTTATTTTAAAGAAAAGTCACCAAAGGTCCTTTTGAAATCATAACTTGTCATAATTAGTCCTTTGGTGAAAAGTTCCAAAAGTTTTGAGAAATTACAGTTTTGATCCTTGGATTTTAAAAATGGTCATGTTTAGTCCTTGGAATTTCACAATTGGCAAAAATGGTCCTTAACTTATTTGAGATTTACAAGTTTGACCCTTGGACTACAACTTCATAAATTACAACTTTAGTCCTTGAAATTTCAGAAATTGACAGAAAATATCCTTTGAGTTTCAGAAATGACAATTTTGGTCCACGATTATTGGATGATGGCAAGAAAGGCCCTTGGATTACATTTTCAGAAGTTACATGTATGGTCCTTGGATTTCCAGCTTTTACACCTTTGGTCCTTGTGTTACTTGAATATCAAATCCAAACCGGATCCAAATAAAACCCAAACCCATAACTCCCAAAGCCCAATACCATTTAACCCAACCCGTCCAAACCATTTACCGGTCAAGTATTAAATCCAAACCTCGCCCGTTTAAAATATTAAAACCGCTCACGGGTTCCTCCCCCTCATCATCACACCTATGCCCGCAACACCCCCTCCTCCATCATCATCACCTTATTCTACTCTCCAAACACCCCATGCCAAATACATTAAATGCTCCTCCTCGTCACAAGTTATCGATTACCAATGACAAATCTCATTCCCGCCAAAATGCCATCAGCGGCTATAATCCACTCAAGTCATCCAATGGTCCCAAATGCAAGTGGGAAATGCTCGGAGAGAGAGAAGACCTTTGGATGTATAAATAGAGAAGAGAGAAGCAGGAGAGTAGTCTTAGTTTTAATTTTCATATATGTCGTTTTTAATATCAATGTTTTAGTTTAAGTTTAAAAGCGTAATCTTACATTCCTATGTACTCAATTTAAGTTGTTTTATCGAGGTAATCCATTTTCAAGTATCAATTTAAGGTTAAAACAACATTTCATGTTTTATGATCATTGTTAAAAATGGGTTTCATGTTCTTAAATTCGGGGCTTCTAGTAGCTTATTTTAAATCCAAATAAGCTTACTTAAACATCCATAGCTTTAGTAAGCTTATAATCAGTTTAAGCAATATATCATGTTGGTCAACAAAAGTCAAAGCGAGCTCATTTGGAAATGGATATGATATTGGGTTGATCTGAGCTTGGATTGGGTGGAATAACTAAGTTAGTATAGTTATGGTTAAAGTATAAATTGCTAATAATTTGGATAACTTGTGAGTTTTATCTTATTTCCATTTCTCATTTAGTTTGCAAAATCATTGAGTTTGAATACGTGTTTAGATTAGCTTTTATACATTCGATGGCGTTATTAGACCACATTGATTAGAACACGTGTTAGCTAAGCCTAAATCGATGGGTAGAGTAGTTTAAGTTGCAAGAGCAGGTTAGTATAAAGGGTGTTTGGATTTGTTAGTAAATCTAGGATAGAAGGTTAATTCTTGGTTGAAAAGCGTACATTAGTCTAAACTAGGTTTAATACAACCAACTTGGTCATTACTTGTCACTAGGATTCATTGAAAGTCAAAATCAACTTTAAAGTCTAAAATTCATACTATGTTGGAATATTACGGATCATGAGCTTGGTTTATGTTTAGAAACTAGTTAGAGTAGCTTAATATGGCTTTAGTTTAGCTTATAACATCACATTCAGTTCTAAATTGAGCTCAAAGTTCATTAAGTCAAACTTTGCAAGCTGATAAGAAAGTCAAATTGAAAAGTCATTTTCGTTTCAACTTGGGTGATTTTTAATTGATTCTTTATTGGGTCAAATCAAGTGAAACTTTGGGTTTAAAACTTCAGTTGGTCAAGAATTGAAAAATGATTTTGGAAATTTTTGTAAGTCCTTATAAGCTCCAAATAAGGCATTGTCGAAAGTGCCTCATGCACACTCAAGACATCATCGAAAAGTGTAAGACAGCACCTTGCACCGAACTCTGCATAGGCTTGGTTTTAGATCCTGAGGGTGCCAAACTTGGTTTAGAGATAGTTAAGTGGTTGTCTTGAGATCTCTAGTTTTGTTTTTCACAAAAGCTTCTTCAATAAGCTTGTGCTTAAGCTTCAAAGTAGACATAAAATCATTTGGCATAAGTTTTTTAAACATCAAATCATGGCAGTTAGAACTTTAGAGGTTTAGGTTAGTTGTAATTATTTGCTTTTGAGTAGTTTTAGCATTTTATAGCTTACGTGATAATTTGGTGCTCATTTGGTACCTCTAGCTTATTTTGAATGCTTATTTATAAGCACTTTTCCTTCTGACTTCATATTCTCACACTTAAGCTCTTGTGTTTTTATATTTTTCTTAGATTCGAATATTAATTTAGACTTTTCCTAAATTTTCATATTTTTCGACTTTGTTTGATATTTTTCCTCATTTAAATCGGGTTTTAGGACTTTTAATTAGCTTTTAACACAATTAAATCGAGGAAAAACTTCAAAAAATAAGTTTTCATTTTCATAGGTTAAGATAAATATAAAAAGTCAAAAAAAATATTTTCAGATTTTTCTTAGTTAAATTTGTAATTTTAGCAATTTAATTAGTTTTAAATAGTTTTTAATTCATAGAAAATAGAAAAATAATCGGAAAATACAAAATTGGTTTTGAAAATTCTATTTAGTTATTTTAGATTTTTCTAAGTCATAATTTCATTTTTCTAGCTTTATTTCATATTTTCTTATATTTTAGGGTATTATTAAATAGGTAAAATTAGTTTTAATTAATAATAATTAAATAAATAGTCATAAAAATATTTTTCTTTTCTAAAAATTTTCTCTTATCATTAGGTTTGTAAAATGTCATTTTATATTTTAGGATTAATATTGTTTCGAGTTTCATTGCGTTACGTAGTTTTAATTTAAATTTTATAAAAGAAAATCAAAAACATCGTGATAGCGTCATTTTCCCTTGTTTTAATTTAAATTTTCAATCCCGATCACTATATCGTTTGGTGATTCGAACAGACACGCTGGGACTTAACGACTGGGAAACACTATACTCCTCTAGATCTTCATTGCATTGGTTCCGAAATGTTGAAGTTTATTACGGTTAACCATTCACAAGTGGTTAGCTTGTGGATAAAACTTGACTTTGGCATCGATCACTATACCCACGTGGTGCTTATACTAAAAATTCTATGGAACTAATATTAGACTTAAAGTGGTTTCACCGCAATGCACGGTAGCTAAATTATGCATTATTAACATTTAATAAAATCAAAAAGTTAAACATGAATCATTACCAAAATTAACCAAAACTCATAACACTTCATCCAAAATCATAGAAGCAAAATATGATCAAATTTTATTAATCTTCTTATGAATGGTGGCTAAATGATGATACTTAATATTTTATGAGTGGAGCCCATGCCAAAAGAGCCAATATGCCGTATCAATGGAGTCGAATACACGACCCACTAACGTAAAGTATAGAAGATGGCTCATTCACGCTTTACACAATCCAACGCCAAGAACGACTTGAGAGCAAGGAAGGTCGGGAAAACCACGACTGCTAGGGGAGGGCATCTCTAGTATTTCTTACCTTGTTTAATCATTATTTATCGGACGATTTCATTATGAATTCTGATTGTGATAGATTTGATTCAATCATTGTGTATTGCTACGAGATTGTGGGCTAACACCTTAAAGTTAACCATGTTTATGACTATCTAGTTGTTTTGATTTATTTACTCAATTAATTGCCTTTTGTTGGATATCATTTATGTTTATCGTGCTCAATTAGTTCGCTTACTTGCTTGAAGTGTTGTGGCTATTTCCTAGATCATAAATTATGGATGGATTTTGTGATTTTTGATATGTATCATAATGATTGGCATGCGCGATAACATAGCTTCATGGTGGTTGCCATTAGGACTGAAAGGTCGGCGTATCCTAGGCTAGTGTTGATTTAATAAGGCAAATAAGTTGGTGTGAGAACCCGCATAGATGACCATTTATGAGGGTTTAGGTAGTTTCACTTGTATATGATTACCAAGATAGATTATAATCGATAGTTGAGCCACTTTATATTGTGTTTGATGCTTATTAACAATGTGACAATCGGGTTAAGGTGGTGATAAGGATTAAAGGTACACTTTGACGGGTCATTTAAGCTCTTAATTGACCACTTTTATATCCGCGGATTACTTAATTTTGTTCCTTTTCACTTTTTAGGTCTCTTCAAGGCAAATTCTTTGGAATGACACTTATTCGGACGAAACGGCGCGAATATATAAAGAAAATGGCCAAAGTCAAGAATCAAGACACCTGTTCGCTGAGCAGCGAAGGTGACGGCGTCTGACACCCAAATGGCGGCATGACGTGTGCTCTGGCTTAGACGACTCAAGAGCTAAATTGCTATTTTGCACTGACAAGATCGGGTTTTATAAGTGTAGGCGTCATAACTTTCGACGGCCCAGATTTGGATCCGGCGGTGCCGAAGATGAAGCCCAGCGCCGCAACCATAAGGTGGACGGTACACAAAGTTCTTGATGGCCAAGATGAAAACCTAATGGCGGTGATCCGGCGTCGTCACAAATAAAGAGTAACGTCGCATATTGTAACTCTATATAGAATTCAATTTTCGAACACGCTTGGGAGGTAGTTTTGTGGAGTAAAACCTAAACCGAACTTTTGGTACATTTGAAGAAAGATCTTAGGGTTCCATACCTTTTATTTTACAACAAGATAAGTGATTTACTTCATTAATTCAATTATGTCTTCAATTGTTTGTGTGTATGCTTGCATGTTTTCCATGTCCCATTAATTTACTTGCTGTGTTTGCTTAGATCTATGAAACCTAGGTATTGAATATTGATTGGTTGTCTCTTATCTTAATTGTGATTGACCTAGTATTACGGTTGGTCATTTGTTGTATTTTTAATGCTTCGAGTAATCTTTGTGAACATTAGTTTATAATCACCTAGAGTTATTGTAGGCTAAACATCCAAAGATAACCTTAGAGTTAGTTTATGAATCCCGAGAGATTTCAGTAAGGCACAACCTTAAGGTAGTCTCAAAGAGTTAGAGAAAACATACCCCACGACGCTTAGAAGACACAACGTGCTAAGAATAAGGACGTGACAATTCAACCATCAATACGAGATAACTGGGGAGTAATAAAGATCTAGGTAAACACATCTTTAAATCATCATATGAGCATAAACAATAGAGATAGACTACCCTTAGCTTAGTTAATTAGATAGTTAGATAAGTAGAGTAATCGATAGAAATACCACCCCCAAATCCAATACCTCGAGATTCGTACCTTTCAATTTTCTAAAAATATAAAAAGATAAAAATAATCTTCCTCAACCCCAACCTTAGCGTAGTAATTTCTCACTAGCATTCCTATTCCCCAGAGAACGATATCAATTCTCGAGGCTTACCTAATACTACACTACAACGATTAGGTTCATCGCCTAGGGTGTTGAAAAACTTGCTCGACAAAAAGGAAGTTCCTTTGACCCCGAGCAGCGTTATGCAGCGTATCAAGTTTTGGCGCCGCTGTCGGGAATAGAATAGCTAGTTAAATTTCCACCTCGTTTAGGTTCCATTACTTGATTCTGTCAATTAAGCTTTTTCCCATTTTTAGCTTCCTCGTAGTCTATCCTCTTCGTGACCTTTGTTAGTAATCCTATCACTTTTCATCATGGAAGGTGATAATCAACCACCATTCATCAACCCACCACCAAATGACCCGCCAAGAGGCCGTACTCTTGGTGAATACTCAAGACCAAGCCACCTAGGCTATAGAAACACCGTTGAGCTTCCTGACCAAGCCCAAACTACGGCCCTTCGATCCGACACCATCCAGTTGGTGCAAAACGGATGTGCATTCCATGGACTTTGTTCCGAAGATCCTAATCAGCATCTTAAGGATTTCCTTAAAATCTTTGATTCCATCGACCTTGATGCTACTACTCGAGAGACCATGCACTTGCGTCTCTTCCAATTCTCTCTACGGGACCAAGCTAGTAATTGGCTTGAGCGACTTTCCGCCGGCTCCATCTCAAGTTGGGATGATCTCACCTCTCGTTTCCTTGCCCAATTTTTCCCAACAGGGAGAACTACTAAGCTTAGACGAGACATCTTGACGTTCCAACAACTTCAAGGCGAGTCTCTCTACGAGGCATGGACCCGATTCAAAGACCTGCTCCGTAGAGTCCCTCATCATAGCATTGATCTTTGGCTTCAAATCCAAATCTTCTATGACCATACCGATTTCATCACAAGGCGATCCATTGATCGAGCCGCCGGTGGAAGGCTTAGCAACTTCAACGCAGAAGAATCATGGGATATTATAGAAGAGCTTGCCGATCAAAGCTACAAAAATTAGAGTGAATCCCATGAAACCCCCATCAAAGTGGTTAATGCCATATCGATTCCTCATGAGTCTTCCAACGTCACTGAAGAGCAAATGAGTGCTCTTGAGAGAAGGATCGATTATCTAATTGAGAGGCAAAGGAGAGCTCCTGAATGAACCCCTCGAGAAATGGTTAATTCCGCTAACTCCACCAACCACCCAACACCCTTCTCTGAATCACCAATCCATGAGCAAAATCTCAATTCGAGCGGCGCTTCCGTTATACTTCTCCAATACCACTCTCACCGAGATTTAAGGAACAAATGAGAGAATACATGGCAGCCCATACGAAAAGATTAGCGAAATTTGAAGAGGAGGTCTATAGGAAAGGGAGGAGATGTGGCAAAGATGACAGAGATGATGAACTTGGTAAAGAGTATACTAAGACAAAAGTTCCCAAAAGGTGATAGTAAAAGCGATGATCACCTCCCCACTTCATTTGTTAACACCATTTCCATTGTGCACGATGAAGATGGAGCAGTTGAGGAGAAGAAACCGAGAAAAGCAAGGATAGTAAGAAGGAGGAGGTGAAACCAATAATGAACCCGAGACCATTGAATACTACCTTAAGCACGAAATTAATAAGAAAACCATTGTTAACAAAGTGAACAACTTTAGGTACAACGAGGTTCTTAGGAAAGCCCTAAAAGGAGAAATAACAGAAAAAGAGTATGACACCATGCCGATGGGACCTATGTATGAGCTGGTTCTAAAAAAACCAGTAACTAAAAAACGAGAAACCACGGGGAACTTCGTGATACCATGTACCATAGGTGATATTGATAATATAAATGCCTTAGTTGATTAGGGATCTGATGTAAACATAATGCCGCTATCAGTCTATAATAAGTTGACTAAGGAGAAGCCAGCCAAGACCAATCTTAGACTTTCCTTAGTAAATCACACATATGTCTACCCCATAGGAATAACGGAGGATGTCTTAATAGAGGTGGCCAATATTGTCTATCCGGTGGACTTCGTGATTATAGACATTGAGGAAGATAGAAATATGTCACTCATTCTTGGAACACCTTTTCTGGCCACTGCCAAAGCAACCATCAAATGCGGTGAGGGCATCATGATACTCAAAAGTGGCAAGGGATACGCTAGGATACCTATTGTTCCAAGATATCCTTTAAAGATTATGGAAAAGATTACTGATGAGAATCCACAAGTCCCTAACAATATGGTTAGGAAGAAAATTAACGAATGGGAAAAGGGGCTTAGAGATTTCATGGTTCAAGGACTACATGCAACCTTGTGGAAACGCGATAAAAAGTTAGGAAATAATCCTACCTCAATACCACAAACTCAAAAGAACCCTAAGGAATTTTTAAAGGGAGAGAAAGTGCTTCTGTACAAGTCAAGAATAAAAGCATTAAGAGGTAGAAACAAGCCAAGATGGTTTGGGCCTTATACGGTGAAAGAAACTAATCTAAAAAATAAAACCGTTGTCATAATAGACGATGTTGGGAAGGAGTCCACGGTAAGCATACAACGTTTACAACCTTTTGATAAAGGCTTAGTAACTGAAGGAGGTGACATTAATGAAGTCACGTAGGGCACGACTTGAGTCTAGCTACAAGACTCATAAATAAAGAAAAGCGCGTGGGAGGCAACCCATGCTTAATTGTTTGCTTGTTTGTGTATCGTATATATTTTATTGCTTGTTTATTCTCATGTTTGAATTTGTGAAAATGCATTATTTTGTCTTTAACCTCGTCTTGATTACATATAAAGGTATTTTAAAAAAGGATAAGTGTAGGGAGGATTACACACATTTTCAAAAAGAACGTGAACATGAGAATTACGATTATTAAAAAGATATACATGTGTGTTTGTTTGAGTCAAATGCTTGTATCGAGTCATAATGGATATTTTGCGTGAATTTTTCCCATTCTAAAGATATAAATTTTCCGAATGTTTTCCGAAAATCATGAGACCGGTTCTGTCGGGATAACCGACGGCGTTAGGATCGCAACTGACGACGTTAGGAGGAGTAGAAATAACTTCTAACTTTTCTCGTTTTACGTGCTACTTATAAAATTTTGGAATTTCTCGGTCTTAATTTTCTAGAAAATCAGTAAACATCCATTCCACAAGCATTATATCCTAGTTTAGTAAAGTCATATATAGTGTTACCACCGATTTTATGCGAAGGTTTCATTTGTTTTTTTCTTTCAAGTGTGCAGGTTTTATTTATCAAGAAGAAGATACATAAGATTTGATGGAGCTTTTCACGCATCCATTCTTCTTGGAGAAGAATTTAACCATTACTTCACACGGATCCTACCGAGCTAATCAGGGGAGTATTAGTTTCTTTCATTTTAATTACCTTCCATTATCATAACTTTGATACTTTCGGAGAACATTGGGGACAATGTTCGGTTTAAGTGTAGGGAGGAAAATAAAGCGGGAACTTTGAAACTATGCTTATCCTTGACTATTTGCCTTGTCCAATTTCATTTGTGTAATAAACCATGAGAAATATCGGTTAGGGTAATTTTGGCACCAAATTTAAAATTTTTCATGACATGTAGGAGTGGGTCATTAGTCTTAATAAAGCGTCTCATGGATAGGAAGTCATATGACTAGCACAAAACCCTTTACCACTTAAATTCCACCCAAAATGTGAGGATCGCCCTTAGATTTGTAGGAATTAAAGCATTCCACTTTAATGCTTAGAGAGTGTACTGGTAGTATAATAGATTCTAGAACTTGTTTTGTGATGCATTCCGAGATCGCTAGTGAGACTACACTTGTGTAGTTAGGAATAACTAAATGATAAGAGGCATTAGGATAACCCTTATTTGACACCCATATTATAATTACTTCTTCCACATCGGTTGAGTAATTCCCCCACACCCTTGTGTTGTACTCATCTTTAGTACACTATACCCCTAGTTAACCCCTCAGAGCATATCCTTTTCACGGTTCTTGTGATTTTTCGGTTTTCCGGAATATCAATGAAGAGCATTGTTTACAATCCACCCCCAAATGTACACCCAAATCGCCTTAGCCTACCTTGTATGCACTTACTTTTAGTGCATTATTGTTATCATACTAAACCCTTAGTTCAATTATCTAGTTGCTTGCATAAGTTGCTAAGTCGAGTCATATCCTTTGTACACAGTTTTGGGACGATTGGGACTCATGGGAAAAGTTAAATTTTATGAAGTGACGGGAAGGAACGTGAAATTCAAATTCCATTTATTTACGTAATAATGTACTCCAAGTGTTTTGATCTTTTCAATTCGGGTCAAATTAGTGTTAGAGTAATAAAAACTCAAGTGTAGGGATGTGCCTATAAATCCCTATTATTTTGATGTTATCGTAAAGGATGGTTGAGTAAAGTGTATGAAAAAAAAAAAAAAACATACGGGCTAGCATCCTACATCTATCTTTCAATTTATGTTTGTTTGTTTTAATTTATCTAGAGTTTAGAGTGTTGAGTCTTGGCTTAGCAAAACCATTCTTCTCATGCTTGTAACATAAAGATTTTGACTTGCCACCACTAAATCGCCTATCCCACCAAACCCTTTGTTTCCCTACAAGTAAGCCTAACGTTACAACCCTTTAAAAGACCTCTTGGATAGTTTTTCCTAGGTGCTTATGCCAAAGATATGGAGGTTTGATCTAGTCTCAAGCCTATGGTAATCTATGTACTAGGACCGGTTAATGAGTGTTTATCTTCCATTTCCAACTTGATATATTTCATATACACCGAGAGATGAGAGTATCCAAACACCACTTGTGAGGTGCTAGTATGTAATTTCCAAGCTTGTTATGACTTTTGGGGCTTATACTCATTGTAAATTGTTCTAAACTAATGCTTCATGACCCTAACTTATAAATTAATTGGCCAAAACACATTTGCTTGAGAACAAGCAAATACCAAGTGTAGGGATATTTGATAAGGATTTAAAGGTACACTTTTGAGGGGTCATTTAAGCCCTTAATTGACCACTTTTATATCCGTTCTTGCTAAATTTCGTTCCTTTTCACTTTTAGGTGTCTTGAAGGCAAATTCTTTGGAATGACACTTATTCGGACGAAAAGGCGCGAATATATGAAGAAAATAGCCAAAGTCAAGAATCAAGACACTCAAGTCTTTGGAGCAGAAGGTGACGGCGTCATCGCCAAATGGCGACACCGTCGCAACACGCTTTAATGACGACTCGGTAGCCAAATTGCTATTTTGCACTTGACGGCATCGATTTTAAAGAGTAGGCGTCACAACTCGACGGCCTAGATTTGGATCTCGACGACGGAAGATGAAGCCGACGGCGTCACAACCATAAGGGTGACGCCGTTACAAAGTTGACGTGGCCAAGACGAAAACCTAATGGCGGCGATCCGACGGCGTCACAAATAAAGAGTGACGCTGTCGCATATTGTAACTCTATATATAGAATTCGAATTTTCAGACTTTTAAGGAGGTAGTTTTGTGGAGTAAAACCTAAACCGAACTTTGGCTATCTTGGGCAGTATCTTAGGGTTCCATACCCTATTTTACAACAAGATAAAGTGATTTACTTCATTAATTCAATTATGTCTTCAATTGTTTGTGTGTATGCTTGCATGTTTTCCATGTCCGGCTAATTTACTTGTGTGTTTGCTTAGATCTATGAAACCTAGGTATTGAATATTGATTGGTTGTCTCTTATCTTAATTGTGATTGACCTAGTATTGCGGTAGGTCATTCGTTGTGTTTTTAATGCTTGAGTAATCTTTGTGAACATTAGTTTATAATTACCTAGAGTTATTGTAGGCTAAGCATCCAAAGATAACTTTAGAGTTAGTTTATGAATCCCAGAGATTTCATAGGCAATAACCTTAAGGTAGTCTCAAAGAGTTAGGGAAAAACGCATACCCTACGACCTTAGAAGACACAACGTGCTAAGAATAAGGACGTGACAATTCAACTATCAATAAGAGATAACTAGGGAGTAATAGAATCTAGGTAAACACATCTTTAAATCATCATACGAGCACACAACAATAGACATAGACTACCCTTAGCTTAGTTAATTAGATAATTAGATAAGTAGACTAATCGATAGAAATACCACCCCCCAAATCCAATACCCTGAGATTCGTACCTTTCAATTTTCTAAAAAATATAAAAAAAGATAAAAAATAATCTTCCTCAACCCCAACCTTAGTGTAGTAATTTCTCACTAGCATTCATATTCCCCTAGAGAACGATATCAATTCCCGAGGCTTACCCTAATACTACACTACAACGATTAGGTTCACTGCCTAGGGTGTTGAAAAACTTGCTCGACTAAAAGGAAGTTCCTTTGACCCAAGGAAGCGTTGTGCAGCGTATCGGTGGATATGCATAGAGCTATGTAACCGTGACCATCTGGCCAGTCTACCATAGATAGGGAGTGTACTCACAAGGCCAAACCCGTGGTCCTCGAATCTTAGCTTGCATTCCTGAATCATCAACAGAAGTAGCAAATTAGTCATTGCACTAGTAGATGAATCACTATGAATTGATACGATGAACATGGCTAGCATGTTCACCTATCATAAGACCTCGACCTTACCTTCATTATTGCTATTTACTTTCATTTCTTAGTCTACTTAATAGTTAATTAGAAATACCAAATCCATGCCAATATTTTGATGAATCCCTTCTAATAGTTAGGATAGATAATTAGAATACCTTAAGATATAGCTTTAGTTCACTCATTCCTTGCGTCGACCCGTGCTTACCATTCACTAGCTAAAATGATCGGGTACAATGGCGTTAGTTTTATTCTATAGGTTAGTCAACAATTATAAATATAAAACCCGATAGAAATCTTACACCTACTTGAACACATCAAGTTTTTGGCGTCTCTGCTGGGGAGTGATTTTAGCTTTAGCTTATTCAGTGGTATAGTCTGTGTTTTAGTTTAATTTTGTGTGTTTAGATTGTTTATGATCTGTTTTAGTTATTTTGTTTGCTTTCTGTCTTTTTGTCCCAATACGGTGTATTCATTTTCAGTGGATACGACGTATCGTATTGGATTCAATACAGCATATACAAATTAATTGTACACGCGTATTGATGTTTTGTGACCCAATTATTTTTTAGTTTTTGTGATTTTTAGTATTTAATATTCGAAAAATATGTTATAGGAAGATAATATGGTGTAGTCATTGTGCATTGGAAATGGCGTATTGACCCATGTTGTATCGACATATCCATATTCTCATTTGACACAACATATCGACCTCTGTAACACAAAAATATTTTTCATTATTTATTTTAATGTTTTTGATTAGTTTTTATTTTTCGTGTATTTTGTTTTGTCTACAGCTTTGTCTTCTTGGTTGTTTGTTCTTCAAAAAATCATGAAGATCGAAAATAACAATGATAATATATCATGGAAAAGTACATTGTGTACAAAGCTGAAAAGGCATCAAAGAATAATTGGATGTTCGATTTGGAAAAATCAAGGTATGGTGCACAAAGTTGGTGTCTAGCTAATGAGGATGAGGAATATTTCGAATCTGCAAAGCAAAGGAATAATGCTGGAAAACAAAAAGTAAAGAAATGGTACTTAAATTACAAAGATGATAAGTATATGAAATCTGATAATGAGGAGTTTCCTGCAATTGTGTATAATTATGATCCTCTTTTAAACCTTTCGAAAAATGAACCGGAGGACCACTGTGATCTTAATGATGAACGGTTTGACGCTGTTATGTATGATAATGCACCTAAGTTGGACTTTTTGTTTCCATCTGATAAGAAGTATGATTATGAAACTATTGAGCAACCATTGAAAGATCTATATAGAGATAAGAATTTAAATGTGAACCAAGAGTTTGATGATGAGGAGTTTACTGCGATTGTATATGATCATGTACCTCACTTAGAACTTCCACCTGATTTAAAACCACACTAGATCCATTAACATCACAGCTGCATTAGCTTGCAAGTCCTCCATATCATCATCAGATTCTGCATTAACCATGAAGCTTTGTTCCTCATCAGTGATAGTTCCACTAGCTTCATCTTTAAGAGCCAAGAGTAATGCCTGCTTGTGATATGCACTTCCTCTGGTTCTTGGTTTCGGACATGCATTAACGGATGACCCTTTTCATTGCGGTTGTAGCATCGAAATTATATGACTAGCATAAAAACCACTACGAAAAATTGTGAGGTTCGCCCCTAGATCTTTAGGAATAAAAGCATTCATCTTTAATGCTTAGTGAGTGTACCAAGTAGTATAATAGATTCTAGAACTTATTTTTGATGCATTCCGAGATCGCTAGTGAGACTACATTCGTGTAGTTAGGATTAACTAAATGATAAGAGGCATTAGGATAACCATTGTTTTAAACCTATAATTTAATTACTTCTTCCACATCGGTTGAGTAATTTTCCCCACACCCTGCGATGTACTCATTTTTAGTACACGATACCCTAGTTAACCCTTCGGAACCTATCCTTTTCGCGGTTCTCGTGATGTTTCGATTTTTGGAATATCATTGAAGAGCATTATTTACAATCCACCTTCAAATGTTACACCCAAATCTCCTTAGCCTACCTTGTATGCACTCATCTTTAGTGCATTATTGTTATCATTAATAAACCCTTAGTTCAATTATCTAGTTACTTGAATGGTTGCTAAGTCGAGTCATATCATTTGTAGATAGTTTTGGGATGATTGGGACTCATGGGTTAAAGTAATATTTTATGGAGTAATGGGAAAGAAAGATAAATTTAAATTCCCTTTGTCTTCGTAATTAAATATTCCAAGTGTTTTGATCTTTTCAAATCGAGTCAATTAGTGTTAGTCAAATAAAAACTCAAGTGTAGGGATGCTCCTATAAATCCCTTTATTTTGATGTTATCGTAGAGGATGCTAGAGTAAAAGGTATGACAAAAAAATCGAAAAAAAGAGAAAATGAGTTGTTGAAAAAAAATGATGAAAAATGAAAAAAACATACGTGCTACCATCCTACATCTATCTTTATCTTTATGTTTTTAAGTTTATGTTTGTGTTTTGTTTCAAGTTGTTTAGTGTTAGTGAGTCGAGTCTTGGCTTAGCAACGCCACGCTTTACATGCTTGTAACATAAGATTTTGACTTGCCACCACTAAATATCCCCTATCCAACAAAACCCTTTACTTCCCTACCCTAAGCCTAACGTTACAACCCTTGTAAAGACCTCTTAGATAGTTATTCTTAGGTGCTTACGCCAAAGCGGTGGAGGTTTGATCTATTCTCAAGCCTATGGTAATCTATATACTATGCCATGTAATGAGTGTTTATCTTCCATTTCTATTCATATTATATTTCATATAAACCCGTGAGACGAGAGAATCCAAACACCAACTGTGAGGTGCTAGTATATAATTTCCATGCTTGTTATGACAATTGTGGCGCCTGTACTTGTTGTAGACTATTTTAAACCAATGCTTCATGCCCCTAACTTATAAATTAATTGGCCAAAAGCACATTTGCTTGAGGACAAGCAAATTCCAAGTGTAGGGATATTTGATAAGGATTTAAAACATACGTTTTTAGGGGTCATTTAAGCCCTAAATCAACACATTTTATATCCGTTACTACTTAAAATCGTTCATTTTTACATTTTAGGTCTTTTGGAAGCAAAATGCTAGAATGAAGCATATTTGGACGAAAAGGAGCAAAAACATGAAGAAAATGGCAAAGTAAAGATCAAAGGCCCTCCAGCAGACCTGACAGCGTCCCAACCAAAGGGCGACGCCATCCCTATATGGATGTTTTGATCAGAATACACATGACGGCTCAGAACAAATTTTGGTTCTACAACCTGACGACGTCACGCCTAAAGTCTGGAAGGCGTCTCCCTCATTCTCCACACCAGACGCCCAAGAACCAATCTCAGACGACGTCATTCATGAAGACTCATGGCGTCACGCTTATCAACTGACGCCGTCCCAACGATGAATTGGCCCAAACGAAACCCTAATGACGACGACCTGACGGCGCCGTCGCATTTGTAAATCTATATATAGAATTCAATTTTTCTGTATTTGAAGAGGTAGAACTTTGGAGAGCAAACCCTAATTCAGTTTTAGTCTGACTTGGACTGTATCTAAGGGTCCCATACCCTTCTTTACATCATAATATAAGTTTGTTAATCCATATTATCATTATGTCTACCCCATGTTCAATTGTATGTGTGTATGCTTGCTTGTTTAACACGAGTAGCTAAATTATCATTGTGTTTGCTTAGATCTATGAAACCTAGTTATTAATTATTGTTAGGTTGTCTCTTGTCTTAATTGATAGCGATAGAGTAAGGAAAAGCGGCTTCGCTTTAATTGTTGTGAGCTTGAGCGTCCTAAATAGCAAAAATCTTAGGAGTGCAGGCCATTCAGTTTATTGCATGAGTTGAGTAAGGATAGTAGAGTATTCGGGAGATACTATTGTGCTTGCCGATCCGGATAGTCTAGAGGAGAGTTACAATTCATAGAACTAGGAATTAGGCACCCCTATGACCAAACGGAATACAACGCACCAATTAAGATGAGGATGTGACAATTCAACCGACCAATAAGAGATAACTAGGGAGTAAGAACATCTAAGTAAACAGATCTTTAATTATCATACGAGCACACCTCAATTAAGCATAATCTATCGATAGTTAAAGTAGTTAATTAGTAAGTAGTTATAAAAAGTAGTTAAAATCGGTAGAAGTACCACCCCCACTCTTATACCCCGAGATATTTACTTGCTTTCAAAAATATAAAAAAAGACTAAAAAGAATATCCCTCAACCTTACCTTCTCGTCATACATCTCTTTCTAGCATTCCTATTCCCCTAGAGAATGAATCAATCCCATAAGCTTACCCCATACTACACTACAACAATTAGGTACACTACCTAGAGGGTTGAAAACCTTGCTCGTAGAAAAGGAAGTCATCTCGACTCCGAACCTACGCATCAACATTCTAAATGGTTTGTTAGGGGTTTGATCATAACGCAAGATAATTGTAACATCCTGTAAAAATCCCCAGTTATTAATAAACGTTAATCACGAACTAACTACATATTACTGTTTACACCCATTTTTTAGGCAAAAATTTAAACTTTTGTCCACACTATGCACATATGAATCAGTATATGTATGTGATTCACACCTTTATGGAAACGAGCTCACACGCGTACCACGACATTCACAATTACATACAAATCCACCCTAGATTAACTATGCTCACCCATACCCCACAACATACTCACAACCCCCCTTTGGATCCCACATTTCACTAATTGGGCCTAATATGCCCAAATGGGCCCCAAAACACTCAATGGGCCTCAAATACACCTAAGCACAGTAATGGACCCATTTCACAACCAATCGGACCCTATTTAAGTCCATTAGGCCCGAACCAAATCCTAAGCCCAATAGGCCCAACACCTCAAATAAATAGACCTACATGGACGAGAGATGCGATTGCTTTGCACCTTTTATTCGCGATCCGTACACACAACACATATAATAAATTACGTGGTTCGAATCACCACAATGTCAAGAATCAAGATCAACAATTACATTAAAAAATACGTACATATGAATAGCAAACGAAAGCCAAAGTAAATGAACCTATCGCCTTTACAAAACTTATACAAATGATACCAAAATGTTTCTAACTGGTTTCCAAGTATCTCCAATCACTTGTGAAGTCTTCCAAACTATGTTATAAGCCCCCAACACCTCACTCGACACTCAAGTGCTTCCTAAACACTATATCACACGTTACAATGTCGTTTGGACCCGTTGAGTATTCAAAAACTAAATGCACCCTAAGACATGCAAACCAAGGTCTCAAACATCATTTCCACTACATGTCTAACTAGATTAGCACCCAAGTATCTCGTTTAGTTTCCTAACTCACGAGTACATGAAATGAAATCCCTTTCTAGAAGCCTAAGCCTCGTCACCCTCTTGAACGAGTTCCCAAACACACTTGGAAGCCAAATTGGTTAGTTCTCAAGTACTCCTACCTCCCTAACCTCCCTCCTACTTGTTATCATCTTCCATATTCCCTTTGCCCCCCACTTGACTTTATCTCATGCTAAAATACTCCCATGCAAGCTCACGTACACAAAATCAAAACACAAACACAAAAATCACAAAACTATACCACCCGTTCCTGTCCCCAAGTCGTGAAGGAAGTGGTTAAGTACTAGCTGATCCCAAGAGTGCCCAAGACATCCAAGAGCTCTCCCCAACACTTTGGTGTGCTAGCAAACGAGTTACAAGGTCCACATATCCGCACCAAGTCTACACGATCGTATGTCTACCCACCTTTAGGTGTCGTAAGTTATTCTCAACACTTAGTCATTTTGATACTTTGAATCCTCTCTTGACTTGCTCAAACGACCTAAGCTTTACATGTTGTCCCACCTACTCGTTAACCATGAAACACACAAGTGTACTCACTTATTTCCTAACACATCCAAGAATGGAGATACACACTTGTTACACACTCACAACAATGTTTAAACACTTTAAAACACACGTTACATGTATCACTTGAACCTATACGTAAAAGCGCCCAAGTACAAATACATACACATAAATGATTTTGTCCTAAGGAATGAGCTTGTAAATTCGTATTTATATGTACACCCACACAAACAAATGATATGATCCGTTTCTATACTCACCCAAGAATCATGAAATACAAAGTTACCCATCAAACAAGCTTGTTCACTATCGTTCACAAGCTACCAGTTTAGCCCCCTCGCACATTTTCTAAAATGCACAAACACCTAAACGGGCCTTAAAGCCCATTTACACTAAATAAGCACACATGCAAATAAGCACACATGCAAATAAGCACTATATAAATAGTTTGTAATTAGAAACATATGATATTAAGCCAATGAACGATCCCCTAAAACCCCAAGTCCAATGGACCCATGAAAACACTAATGGGCCTTAGTTTGTCTCGTTAAGGCCCAATAACACAAATAAGCACTTACAAACCCCTAATAAGCTGTTTTAAAAGCTCAACTAGCTTCTGGGAACGTACTAAGCTAAAAGAAATGGTAACTTAAACTAAACATTGATTTTGGACTAAAAATGTAACTTTTGTAAAGTTGAGGGGTCGAAGTGTAATTTTTGGAACTTGAGGGTTAAAACTATCAGAACAGGAAACTGAAGGTACAAACAGAATGTATGGAAGTTTTTTAGTCAAAAATATGAATTTGAAAGTATAAGGACTATTTTTGCAATATATACAAATACAAGGACTAAATATGCCACTTTTATAAATTAAGGTACAAATTGTCAAGTGGGTGGCGAGGTTATAAAATGTCTATAAAAGTATACGGGCAAAAATATCATTTAGGAAAGAGTTAGACCAAAAATGAATGATTATATACTTAAGGACTAGAAATGCAAAAGAGTTCAAAACTACCACCCTTGGTAAACTAAAAGTAGAGAAGTAAAATGTAACACCCCAACCCGATAAGGGTAGAAGTATCAAAGTATGGTGACTTATCAAAGCATTCACAATGGACATAAGTAAAACAACGAAAGTCTTAATTAAATAAATCAAGAAAATTCAAGTCAACAAGACTTAAACAATACATAAATTCAAGAAAGAAAACTCCAAAATAGAAACATGATAACCAAGTCTAATAAAATCAGAACATATTGAAGTCTAAGATGACTAGGCAAGGTCTCTATATCAGCTCATCTCTCAACCCAAACAATCCCCAGCTCCTAGCTTATGTACCTGCCGCAGGAAAGGAAATGCGGCTGAGCTTAAAAAGCCCAGTGAACAGATATAACAATACAATAGCAATCATGAGGAACTGAAATCAAGATAAGTATAATAAGCAATGAATGAAAAGTGACAATATAGAGTAGGGAAATGGAAACAATGGAAAGGGTCAGTAATCCACCACGAGCCAACAATACAATACAATACAATACAATCAGTAGTAGCAATAGCAATCCAATATCCAATAGTAACCAATGTATTCGGAGGGTGACCTCGGAATACCAATCTGATAGGAGGAGACCTCAAGTAGCCGATTGGGTGATCGGCTCCCAATATGTGAGGGTGTATTGCACACGCACCCATCATCAATACAATATATATAGTAATGATATAGTACAAATCTAGGATGCATCCATAAGCTCCTGTTGAACAATAATAGCCATAACAATAACAATGAAGCGCGCATAATCAATACGATATAGGGACGGTGTGGAACATCACTCAACCACACTAGAGTCATGCCATTGGTGCATCAATGACACGAGACATGGAACCCCATGCCTAGTTAATGGCTCGGGTATCAAACAAATAGTTCAAAGCAAAAGGTCCACGGTGTAGCAATATATATCAATCGGCATAATCAAAGGTTCAATATCGTGAGGTCACAATTGAGAGGTTCATAACAATAGTCCAATATCAATGTCCAATATCAAAGGTTCAGTAACTGAGGTTCAATATCAAAGGTTCAGTAACAGAGGGGTTAATAACAATGGTTCAATATCAGAGGTTCAATATCAAAGCAAAGGGGCAAGAGATCAGAGATGCAAAGAGATCATGAGAAATCCCTACTGAGAAGGGATAGAATATATGTACCTTATTCGAAGCAAGCAAAATATGATAGTAAAGTCACGAGACGAATCAATCCCGCTGTTCGGAACCTAAATGGATTAGATAATGCTTATTAAGAATCGGGTTACTCATTTTAGACGGCTTTCTATTTTAGCGAGGTTTCCACTTTTAGCAATCTTTCCATTTTAAGTAACTTTTATTTTAGGCGGGTTTCCATAATTAGTAACTTACCATAATTAGCAAGTTTCAGTATTTAGTAAGTTTAGCCATTTATGATGCACTTTAAGACATATTAGGTTAAATAAGTATTATTATACTTTAAGGATCATTTATGTCAAATAACACAAGTGTAGGGTCTAAAGTGCAATTATACCATATTTACCCATTTACTCATCTACCCCTTTTTAGTTTTATATTTACAAATCAAACCTCTTAGTTTGATAATTAATTTAACCTTTAGTTTATGAATCATGTGTATATCTACACAATTTAGTCTAGCTTTTACATATACCATTACGTTATGAGCCATTATAAATTGACTAGTACATGTGATACAATCCTTTTGTGTAAATCCTTATGATGCGAGACAACGACCCTACCCAAATCGGTTTTGTGCGCCCCACAAGTGACAAAACTTACATTTATGTAGAGATTTAGTCGAAAAGCATGGCCTCTTTCTTTAGTTATATCATGTGTTCCAACTACGAGTTTAAGTAATATACAACTCATGCCACCTAGGCCTCGTTTTAGTGTAAAACCGAAATAAACCAATATGCATGTGCTTGTGGAATGTAGGCGAAAAGAGTTATAAGCGATTACATATGCTTTGAATTATAAAATCATCTTCATATGATATTCATATGTTATTATATGGGACGTATACATGCATATGCAGACTAGGCCCCAATTGATTTATCGTCAACATACATGGCCCTTTTTCTTATTAAGCTATATGCTATTAATCCCACAATTTAGTTTCATTTAGCAGTAATAACAAGGGCCAAGCATGACAAAAGTCCACAATGATTCAAAACAAGACAACATCCATGTACATATTTGATCGACATATATGTGATTTGATGCATGATTTCATGTGCTCTCTTACTTGATTACTTGGTTATGTTTTATCATTCTATGAGACATGATTATTTGGTATGAACACACGCATTCACGGACATACACATGACCAGTTCGCGAAGGAAAAAGATGAGGCGAAGGTCGATATGATTACCTTGAAATGTGAAACAACGAGGAAGAATCACGGGATCAAAACAAGCGAGACCCACCCTCCTATTCGTGCTCCAAACCTCACGACAAGCGGCGGCGGTTTAACCCCGATACCAAGGCCAAACAACACTCGTAACAACACGTGATTCCAGCCTAAACAAAGCTCGTACAACCTCCTTTGGACCAGCTACTTGGCGACATAATTTTATGGAGAAGAAACCACTTTGTCAGTAACTTTCTTTTGGGTGAAATAGGGTTTCTTGTGAGTTTATTTTGAATGAGTTATGAGGGATTTTATTGTGATATGAGTAAAGTTAGGATCCAATTAAGGCCTAGGCGTTTTTGGAACCGAATATGGGAAATCATAAAACAAATTATCATATTTAACTTGTACAATTAATTTATATTGTCTATTAAATGTCCATGTAACATTATTATTTGCTATATATTCATTTGAGAGTTACTATAAGTTTTATTTCTTCCATTATTTTGGTTATCATAAGTACTTAACGTCATTATCGGTGATTTTATTTTTGGATTTTTACTCGAGGGTATGATAGTCTTTTAACGCGTTCACGATTTTAGGGTTTTACATAAAATTTATGAGGGATTTTATTGTGATATGAGTAAAGTTAGTAGGCAATTAAGGCCTAGGCATTTTCTTGGAACGAATATGGGGCAATCACAAAACAAATTATTATATTTAACTTACTTTCCAATTTAACTTGTACAATTAATTTATATTGTCATTAATGGTCCATGTAACATTATTATTTGCTATATATTCATTTGAGAGTTACTATAAGTTTTATTTCTTCCATTATTTTGGTTATCATAAGTACTTAACGTCATTATTGGTGATTTTATTTTTGGATTTTTACTCGGGGGTATGATAATCTTTTAACGCGTTCACGATTTTAGGGTTTACAACTCTTCCTCTAAAAAAATTTCGTCATCGAAAATTGAAAGGAGGCGAAAGAAACAAGCGAAGATGTACCAGATTACTGGCGGGGAAGCAGAAATCAAGCGGTAGAACTTTTGAGAGATGAACACGTCGAGAATTCAGCGTATAAATCCGCATAAAGATGAAGGTAGATTAAGCGTATAAGAAGAATGATCCCAAGGTCTTGCTAAGCGTGGTCAAACTAAATCGGTGCAAACTTCTAAGCTTCTAAGGCACTTCTCGAGACATCCTATGGTCACAATGAGGGTGCGATCATATGATGTAAGTATTATCACGTTGGGCGTCATAATACCTGCATCATATGAGTGTACCTTCATGATGACCATACTTTATCTCAAGTCATGAAAATCATCCTATCAACCACCTAACGGTCCATTCTACATCTTAGGTTTGATCCGACACAATCATCACTAACGGATTCAAAATCATAGAAACAACACATACAATGAACGTAATGGAACATAGCCAGTACCATCGAACTAAAACATGTTGGAATAACACCATATCCTCCACAGTTCTTCGAATCTTCCAAATAAAACCATCATCCGACATACGGAATTTATATGAGCGGAGATCATACAAAGAGAACATAATTTATTCAAGGGTTTAAAACACAACGCGAGGTCGTAGTAACACCTAAGAATCAAGCCATATGACTCCATCATCCAAACGCGCCCAATCATATGAAGCGGATGAATCTCCTCGACATCTCAACGGTTGGATTGCTGACTACAATATGCCCGAATCTTAGCGGTAGTTTCACCGCATGACTAAAATCTTGGTCATACTTCTTACGCTCATCGTCTTCTATGTTTGCACAGTTGAATCTCATCTCCGTCTTGCGCCTCGATTGATTCATCCGGCTCCTCAAGTGACATCTTGATGTCTCCGTGACATTGCGGTCGGGTGCGGCTTATGCTTCACGACCTCTCCATTTCGAAGCGTGGCAACAACACGGTCGGTACCACCACTTCGACTCCACGAGTAGTCTCCACCTAAATGATCGATAAAGGAATGCGCGAAGATAGAATAACAAAACGCGAAAAGAAGAAGGTTAAATCGTGAAGACGAAAGAACATCGAAGTCAAACCTGGATGAAAATCAAAAGAATCGGAAAAGATAGAAACAAATGGAAGCCTAATGTCTACCCAAGTCCTCACCAGTCAAACCTAAGCTCTATGGGTCAAATCCTAGGGTCCATATGTCACGGGTCACGACTACAAGTCGTAAACACAGGCTCGATACCATAATTGTAACACCCGACCCGATAAGGGTATAAGTATCACTGAGTATGGTGACTTATCAAAGCATTCACAATGGACATAAGTTAAGCAGTGAAAGTCTTAATTAAATAAATCAAGAAAATTAAAGTCAACAAGACTTAAACAATACATAAATTCAAGAAAGAAAACTCCAAAATAGAAACATGATAACCAAGTCTAATAAAATCGAACATATTGAAGTCTAAGATGACTAGGCATGGTCTCTATATCACTCATCTCTTAACCCAAACAATCCCGACTCCTAGCTTATGTACTGCCGCAGGAAAAGAAATGCGGCTGAGCTTAAAAAGCCCAGTGAACAGATATAACAATACAATAGCAGTCATGAGGAACTGAAGTCAAGATAAATATAATAAGCAATGAATGAAAAGTGACAATATAGAGTAGGGAAATGGAAACAATGGAAAGGATTAGTAATCCACCACGAGCCAACAATACAATACAATACAATCAATAGTAGCAATAGCAATCCAATATCCAATAGTAACCAATGTATTCGGAGGGGTGACCTCGGAATACCAATACGATAGGAGGATACCTCAATTAGCCGATGGAATGATCAACTCCCAATATGTGAGGGGTGTATTGCACACGCACCACATCATCAATACGGTATATATAATAGTAGTGATGCAATACAAATCTAGGATGCATCTATCGCCCTAGAACAATAATGGCCATAACAATAACAATGATGTGCGCATAATCAATACAGTATAGGGACAGTGTGGAACATCACTCAACCACACTAGAGTCATGCCATTGGTGCATCAATGACACGGACATGGAACCCCCATGCCTAGTTAATGGCTCGGGTATCAAACTGACAGGTCAAAGCAAAAGGTTCATAACGATAGTTCAATATCAGTAGGTCACAATTCAGAGGTTCATAACAATAGTCCAATATCAATTTCCAATATCAAAGGTTCAGTAACAGAGGTTCAATATCAAAGGTTTAGTAACAGAGGGGGTCAATAACAATGGTTCAATATCAGAGGTTCAATATCAGAGCAAAGGGGCAAGAGATCAGAGATGCAAAGAGATCATGAGAAATCCCTACTGAGAAGGGATAGAATATCTATACCTTATTGAAGCAAGCAAAATATGATAGTAAAGTCACGAGGCGAATCAATCCCATTGCTCGGAACCTAAATGGATTAGATAATGCTTATTAAGAATAAGGTTACTCATTTTAGGCGGCTTTCTATTTTTAGCGAGGTTTCCACTTTTAGCAATCTTTCCATTTTAAGTAACTTTTATTTTAGGCGGTTTCCATAATTAGTAACTTACCATAATTAGCAAGTTTCCGTATTTAGTAAGTTTAGCCATTTATGATGCACTTTAAGACATATTAGGTTAAATAAGTATTATTATACTTTAAGGATCATTTATGTCAAATAACACAAGTGTAGGGTCTAAAGTGCAATTATACCATATTTACCCATTTTACTCATCTACCCCCTTTTTAGTTTTTATATTTACAAATCAAACCTCTTAGTTTCGATAATTAATTTAACCTTTAGTTTATGAATCATGTGTATATCTACACAATTTAGTCTAGCTTTTACATATACCATTACGTTATGAGCCATTATAAATTGACTAGTACATGTGATACAATCCTTTTGTGTAAATCCTTATGATGCCGAGACAACGACCCTACCCAAATCAGTTTTTGTGCGCCCCTTACAAGTGACAAAACTTACATTTATGTAGAGATTTAGTCGAAAAGCATGGCCTCTTTCTTTAGTTATATCATGTGTTCCAACTACGAGTTTAAGTAATATACAACTCATGCCACCTAGGCCTCGTTTTAGTGTAAAACCGAAATAAACCAATATGCATGTGCTTGTGGAATGTAGGGCGAAAAGAGTTATAACTGATTACATATGCTTTGAATTATAAAATCATCTTCATATGATATTCATATGTTATTATATGGGACGTATACATGCATGTACTGACTAGGCCCCAATTCGATTTATCGTCAACATACATGGCCCTTTTTTTCTTATTAAGCTATATGCTATTAATCCACACAATTTAGTTTCATTTAGTAGTAATAACAAGGAGCCAAGCATGACAAAAAGTCCACAAGCAGATTCAAAACAAGACAACATCCCATGTACATATTTCAGTCGACATATATGTGATTTGATGCATGATTTCATGTGCTCTCTTACTTGATTACTTGGTTATGTTTTATCATTCTATGAGACATGATTATTTGGTATGAAACACACGCATTCCTGGACATACACATGACCAGATTCGCGAAGGAAAAAGATGAGACGAAGGCTGATATGATTACCTTGAAATGTGAAACAACGAGGAAGAATACGGGATCAAAACAAGCAGACCCACCCTCCTATTCGTGCTCCAAACCTCACGACAGCAGCAGCAGTTTAACCCACGATACCAAGGCCAAACAACACTCGTAACAACACGTGATTCCAGCCTAAACAAAGCTCGTACAACCTCCTTTGGACCAGCTACTTGGCGACATAATTTTATGGAGAAGAAAACCACTTTGCCGTAACTTTCTTTTGGGTGAAATAGGGTTTCTTGTGAGTTTATTTTGAATGAGTTATGAGGGGATTTTATTGTGATATGAGTAAAGTTAGGATCCAATTAAGGCCTAGGCGTTTTTTTGGAACCGAATATGGGGAAATCATAAAACAAATTATCATATTTAACTTGTACAATTAATTTATATTGTCTATTAAATGTCCATGTAACATTATTATTTGCTATATATTCATTTGAGAGTTACTATAAGTTTTATTTCTTCCATTATTTTTGGTTATCATAAGTACTTAACGTCATTATCGAGCTGATTTTATTTTTTGGATTTTTACTCGGGGTATGATAGTCTTTTTAACCGTTCACGATTTTAGGGTTTTACATAAAATTTATCAACAAAAGTTGAAATTATATTATTTATTACCAAAGATGTAACTTATTTGAAGTCTAAGGACTCAATGTTCAAATTCTCATAAACTAGTACCAAACCGACACTTTGATAAGCGGAAGGAAAAAGGTGAATATTTTAGAAAACCTTGCATTTAATTGACACATAAGAAAAGATGGGTTAAAAGTGTAACTTTACCAAAGTATAGGGACCGAAAACATAAATTTTCATTATTAAGGTTTGAAAAGTGAATTTCTGGAAACTTGAAGGTTCATTGAGCAAATTTAATAAGAACACTTAGGTACGATAAGTCACCAAACAGCCAGAACACTCGACCACATAAAATTTTGCGTTGCCCCTATATGCTATGCGTAGTGCATAGAAGGACAAACTAATACTATAACTAATATTTTGAACTTCAAATATTTTATACAAACATGAAACACCTACACACCCTCCATCTTGAGTTTTCCTATATTATCCGGGTTGCGTGTTGGGTACATTTCGAGTTGGATTTTGTGGAAAACTAGAAGGGGGTTGAATAGTTTTACCAATTAAAACTTCCTTTTAAACTATTTAGATCGACTTATGCCAATCTATTTGGTTGTGTGTGTTGGATGTTGATAAACAAGCATATAAAGATATGTAATGAAAAGATAAGAGTAAGAAGCACAAAACCACAATGCAGTATTTATAGTGGTTCGGCTACAAGGACACCTTCCTTGCCTACTCCACTCCCGAGTCACCTACTCGAGTTTGTAAACACTACACCAATCTCCTTATGGCGGAGAAGCCTTCTGGCGATCGCAACCTTTTCCGGTACAAAGCTAAATACGGGTTCTTTCACACCAAAGCGAACCACACCTAACACAACGTCGCCTACCATTTATCGGTGCTAGGCTAACCACTGAGTTCTTTCACACCTTAGGTGAACTACACCTTCCAGCGTCGCCTACCCTTTATTAGGTAATAGGCTAAGCACCTAGTTCCATTGCAATGGAGGAACTACTACCACACTACACCAACGACTAATCTGAAACGAGACCTACCCCTTTGCAACATCATCAAGGACATCAATATCCTTGGATCTAATGCTAGTCTATCTAGTACATCGAAACACACCATATCGAATGTACATCTAAGGCACCTTTCACTAATGCCTTTGACTAGATCTACAAGACACCTTTCAGTAATGCCTTGTGTCTACACTTCGAAGCACCTTTCACTAATGTTTCTAGTCTTGACTTCTAAGCACCTTTCACCAATGCTTCTTGTCTTGACTTCTAAGCAGCTACCACAAGTGCTTATCCTATAGACGATAGATACCCTTCACTAATATCTGCGTCTTGACACTTGAGACATCTTTCACTAATGTCTTCAACACTACACTTCTTTGAAGAAAGAAAGAGATCATCAACAAGAGGACTTCAATAGCCTTGATGATGAGGAAGCATGGCAACTCATGGACTTGAGCTTGCTCGACTTCAAAGATGGTGATCTTGCCTTTAAGAGGAACCTAAAAGATCACACAAAAACAAAACTACAAACATAGATCTCTTGGATCTAAGGTTAGTGAGATTTAACTCAGAGGAGAAAGTGTATTGGAAAGGGGTTGGAAATAATGAAGATATGGCTCACTATTAATAGAGGAAAAATTCTCATTCCCGGATCCCACGGATCCCTACCACAAGGATCCGGCTAGCACAAAGCCAGGGGATCCGTAGTGCGCTCTCTTTGCCCATGGGTATTTTTGGTAATGGGTCATGGGTCATGGGTTATGGGTTGATCCATGGTTTTCTTTCTAGATTCAATGAACTTGGTTAAGTGGTATATATAAAACCATGGGTTGTGGGTCAAAACCATTTGCTAGTATTTACCCATTTAGTATATACTTGTATTTACCTATTTTAGCATATACTTAGTTTTACCCATTTTAGTATACTTAGTTTAAGTATATGTTTAACCCAATATGTAAACACTAGTTGTTGTACATATGTATCTAAGTCATAAAATCACTTATACTTGTTTTAGTGTTTTATGTGAAAGCGTAAGTGTGTTAGAAAACTATTAGTCCAAACCATTTCGTATTTTATTTGTTTCGTTAAAATAATTTTCGTTTGTTATCGACAAAACATTAGAAGATCGTAAAATATAAATAAGCGTTTTATGGCTTATTTGTATTATGATTTGATATTATATAATTGCTTACCCATACACCCCCAGAAAAGGTGAGTTCATAGTCCCACATTTTACATGTTTTACAAACCCGTGGGGAGATACATGCTACAAATATAACACAAGTATTTTTATGTATGCTATCCTGAAAAGTTATTGCATAAGACACTCTGTTGCCCCCTTTACAAAGCCCCTCTTATCATGAACCTTAGTCACTTGCGAGTGAACGCGAATACTGTGAATAGATATATTAGGAATTGACAACCCATTTGAGCTAGTTGGATAGATAACCTTGTGTTAGCCAAATTGATTGCCAAATGCACACTATTTGATTTATACTAGGAGAATGGCAAACTCCTACACCGAGGGCAACATTATTTTAACACACACGTTAAAGTTGAGTTAATGAGACTTATGGCAATATACAAACTGATTTATTTGAATGATTACACCTTGTGTTCAAATGATTATTATTACAAACACTAGGGATTCACTTAACAATTTTGTTGACTTTTAGCATGTTTATCTCAGGTAACTGAAGCAAGAATTGAAGGCACGGAGTGGGCATTTTGACCAAGAGTCATTGGTGTAAACAAATTTATTAATCATCACCCACACTAACGTCATTTTTATTTTGCGAAACAATGGAAACGATTATGCATTTTAAATTAAATAAAGAGTAAATTACACCGTTCGTCCCTGTGGTTTGGGTGAAATCCCTACGCTCGTCCCTCTCTTTTTTTTCTTGCATCATGAATCCTTATAACCAAGTTTCGTCACACTGTTGACGGCCGTTATCTTTTCGTTATCTCAATGGCACCGTTAGTCCTAACCAAACGATCACTTGCGTTAGTCCTTTATACTAACGACCGTTAATAACTCAAAATTTTATTAAAAAATCTTTTCTCTGCGATTTTTATCGTTTCGCCGCTTTTCTTACGTTTTTATGCGTTTTCGTCCGATTTTATACGTTTTCGTCTACTTTTCTACGTTTTATACGGTTTCTTACGTTGTGATCTGGTTTATCATTTTATCGTTTTCTTTGTTTTTACGCTTTTATCCGTTTTTCTTACGTTTTGTCCGTTTATATCGTTTCATACGCTTTTTCCGTTTTCTTACGTTTTGTCCGTTTTATCGTTTTCCTTCGTTTTTACGCTTTTGTCCGTTTTCTTACGTTTTGTCCGTTTTTATACGGTGTAATTTAAAAAATGACTTTTTAATCGATTAAAATTTTTTTCGATTTAAAAAATACGTTTTTAATCGATTTTAAAAAGTTTTTAATCGATTACGTTTTAAAATCGGAAAAACTTCTTTTAAATCAAGTTTTTAAAAATTACGTTTTTTAAATCGGAAAAATCTTTTTATAAATCGGATAAAAAGCGTAATTTTTTAAATCGAAAAAACTTTTTAAAAATCAAATTAAAAAAGCGTACTTTTTAATCGGAAAAACTTTTTAAAATCGGATAAAAAAACGCAATTTTTTAATCGTCAAATTAATTTTTTTTTTTTTTAAATCGTAAAAACTTTTTGAAAATCGAGAAAAAAAATGTAATTTTTTAAATCGGAAAAGATTTTTTAATAAAATTTTGAGTTATTAGCGATCGTTAGTATAAAGGACTAACGCGCAAGTGATCGTTGGTTAGGACTAACGGTGCCATTGAGATAACGAAAAGATAACGACCGTTAGTGATAGGGACGACAGTGTGTGAAACTTGGTTATAAGGATTCATGATGCAAGAAAAAAAGGAGGGACGGCGTAGGGATTTCACCAAACCACAGGGGACGAATGGTGTAATTTACTCTTAAATAAATAATGACTTTTAAAACGTCTCTTTTGAGTCGTTTTCTATGATTATGATTGTGATCCTCCCCGTAACACCCAAAATTAGTCTTCTGCTGTGATTATGAAATTTTGGGGGTGTTACAGATTGGCATCAGAACCAAAATTATAGAGAACCAAGTGTATTTTTAACACTGGACTATAATTACGTTTTTTTCCAAACGGACCAGTTTACACCGCACCCCGCGAGCCCTCCTTGCCTACGTACTTACAACACCTTGTTTAAGATATTACACACACCATACCCCGGGTTATCTTTTAGAAAAGTTTATATCATTATATAACTTTATGTTTATTAATAATCGGGTTATTACGATTATGTCTTCCCGGATCATACCTTTCCTTCATCTCAGGCGGATGTTGAAGATACCCTATCTTCCACCATGGCTCCAATATCCACACCACATTGACCTGTGATGTCAAGAGTCCGGACTAGCAAAAGAACCCTTCAAGAGGTGAAGTAGCTCCTACTCCGATGTATCATTTGTAGTGGTACAAGTATATACACCCTTGTCAAATGACCCATATGTGTAGGCTAGACAAGCACATATCTCATACCCATTGATACACCCACCTCAGACTTAGAATCACAACAATAGCTACCGCATAGTGTAGAAATCCTCCCTACATCCTCGATATTACCCATACTACGAACTAGCAGACCCGGTTCCTCATCTTCACCTAACGAATGCCCGTACCTTCGAGATCACCGAGTTGGAAGGAATCTAGATTGATAACATGGTATGGAAAGATATACCATGTATGGATAGACACACCATCATAGGAAACTCGGGTCAAATACATCTCTCACCATTTTTGAGTCAATCAACTCCCCATCACCGTGAAACACCACCAATAGCTATTGATCCCGCCGCACAAATGTAGACTCCGGTTGGATTCACTAACCAATATAGTGAGACTCACTCGATCACCTAAACGAGTTACCACTTGATCGCTACGAGTCCTACGACCAGACCTTAGAATATTATTTGGAGAATTTCTATCCCAAGACAAGAACACACCGATATAACCTCCTGAGAGGAAGTGGAGAAAACTCTATGAGTAGCCAAGGACACGTGAAGGATCCAGTCGAGAATCACCGCTTTAGAGCCATGTTGGTCGCCCATTTCAGTATAAACCAGAAATTCACAGACGCCTCACCACACGAAACTACAGAGACTAGAGAGTAGAAGTGGAAACACGGATAAACTCACGGAAGTTAGACGTAGATCACACATTGTATAGTATTGTAGCCACCTGCCCGTGTGTAACTTAATAAAAGACCTTTTATCATTTTATTATATAACCTAAACATATCAAGTTATTAATGTTAAATTATGGTTGTGGTTCTTTTACTATATATCGATGTTGATTTATACTTCTATGGTAGTTATCTTACCTTCATGTGTGTTATGAATTGTATTCGAGATATGTCGTGATGATGGATATTGTTGTGATGATTCTACATGTGTCATGTCCGGATTAAAAATGAGAAATTATTACGATGAGCCTTTCCTAAGAAAAACTTGATGAATGTAGAAAGCTATTAAGCTCAAGCTGTTGTGAATGATATATATATATATATATATATATATATATATATATATATATATATATATATATATATATATATATATATATATATATATATATATATATATATATATATATATATATATATATATATATATATATATATATATATATTTCGAGTGTTTCGATAGAGAACTAAATTAATCCAACACAAGATTTTGTAGATGATGCATCAGTTTGTTCCTTAGCAATCCCATATTGAGTATTAATTTTCCCCCCATACACACTGAACATGTGGTGATATTTGAGAATTTCATAGAAACAAAAGGATGCTAATATGGAATCAACTTTACTTGAGATATTCCAGCATGGTTCTAACATAACAAGCTAAACTTGTGCTTTCTTGATGTTGTATTAATAGAAATATGGCACGCACAAGGAGAGAAACTACCCTACCTACCCAGACACCAGCACCAGCCATGACTCCGGAAGATATCCGAAAAATGATAGCAGATGGTGTGGCGGCTGCACTTGAAACTTAAGCGGCTCCAGTGGCCCGATCCAAGAATATTAATAGGTCCACTGAAGAGACCACTACTACTACCCCATGAAAATGTACCTACAAGGATTTCATGAGATGTCAACCAGCTTATTTAAAAGGTACGGAAGGAATAACTGAGTTAACTCGATGGTTCAAACGTTCAAGATAGCGTGTTCATGATAAAGCGGTTGCCCGGATAACTGTAAAGTCACCTATGCTACGGGAACACTACTGGACGAAGCCCAATCATGGTGGAATGCCATAACACAGAGCATGGGTACTAAAGAGGCTCACCGGATCTGTTGATCTGAACTCAAACAGAAAATGTTAAAGAAGTATTGTCCCCGTACTGAGGTTAAGAAATTAGAGGACAAATTTCTTAATTTGGTTGTAAAGGGAGTTGACTTAAGAACCTATAACATAAGGTTCTAAGAATTGGCTGCACGGTGCCCATATATGGTACCAGACCTTGATAGAACATGTTAATACAAATAAGGCGTAAAAACGTTTATTTATATTTTACGATATTCTAATGTTTTGTCGATAACAAACGTAAAATCATTTTAACGAAACAAATAAAATATTTAAATGGTTTGAACTAATAGTTTCTAACACACTACGCTCTCATAAAACACTAAAATATGTGTAAGTGATTTTATGATTTAGTATTACATATGTACAAACAACTAGTGTTTACATATATTTGGGTAAAATATCACATAACTAGTATGTAGTATATTGGGTAATATAAATGGGTAGAAACATAAGTATCATAACCCATTGACTAAATACATTGAATGTGTTGAGTACAACCCAAAGTCCATGACCCATATCCATGGAGCTTGACCCATAACCCATTGTATGACATCATGCTTATGTCATATATGGATAATATCCATAACCCATGGTATTGGCGCATACCCATTTGACTAGGTGCGTTGCACTCATAAGATACATTGTATCTAGTAAAAAACCCATGGATCAACCCATAACCCATGACCCATGACCCATAACCAAAATACCCATGGGCAAAGAGGAGCACCTACGGATCCCTAGCTTTCGCTAGACGGATCCCTTGTGGGAGGGATCCGTGGGATCCGGGAATAGTAGGCATTTTCTCTCTATAAATAGTGAGCCATTTCTTCATTATTTCTCACCCGTTTCTCACATACTTTCTCCTTGAGTTAAAAACTCTCTAACCCCGGATCCAAGTGATCTATGTTTGTAGTTTTGTTTTGTGTGATTCTACAGGTTCCTCTTAAAGCCGAGATCACCACCTATGAAGTCAAGCAAGCTCAAGTCCATGAGTTGCCATGCTTCCTCATCATCAAGACTCTCAAGTCCTCTTGTTGATGGTTCTTTTCTTTCTTCTAAGAAGTGTAGTGTTGAAGACATTAGTGAAAGATGTCTCAAGGGTCAAGACGAAGACATTAGTGAAAGGTGTCGATCGTCCGTATGTAGGCATTAGTGAAGGGTGCCTAGAAGTCAAGTCACAAGACATTAGTGAAAGGTGTCTTGAAGATCTAGTTAAAGGCATTAGTGAAAGGTGCCTAAGATGTACATCGATATGGTGTGTTTCGATGTACAAGATAGATTAGTATTGGGTCAAAGGATATTGTTATCCTTGTTGATATTATAAGGAGTAGATCTCCTTTGGGGTTAGTTAATTGGTGTAGTGTTGGGTAGTAGTTCCACCATTGTAATGGAACTCGGTACTTAGCCTAATCTTAGGATAAAGGGTAGGCGACGTTGTGGTATGTGTGGTTCACCTTGGTGTGAAAGAACTCGGTGGTTAGCCTAGTCTTAGGAAAAGAGTAGGCAACGTTGTGAAGGTTTCTCCACCATAAGGAGTCGGTCTTTGTGTAGTGATTACGAACTCCAGTAGGTGACTCGGGAGTGGAGTAGGTAAGGAAGGTGTCCTTGTAGCCGAACCACTATAAATATTCGCGTTGTGGTTTTGTGCTCCTTACTCTTATCTTTTCATTACATATCTATACTTCTATATGTTTGTTTATCAACATCCAACACACATCCAAATAGATTGACATAAGTCGATCCAAATAGTTTAAAACGAGTTTTAATTGGCAAAACTATTCAACCCCCCCTTCCAGTTTTCCACAATTGGTATCAGAGCTTCGTTACCAAGTTTCTTGAAGTATATTGTACTTTAAAAACTTGATACGATCCATGGTTAATTGAAAACTACAAAGAAGGTTTTTCATAAAAACAAACACCATGTCTTTTAAAACTCTTTATTTGGATGTTGATTAGATGACAACATTTTTCTTATTATTTATTTTTCTTTTAATTGCACTAATCCTCTTTGTCATGTTGATTAGTCAAAGTTCATACCTACCAAGCCATAGGAATCGCTTGGTAACAAGAATACCTTCCCTAAGAAGGTATCTTAAACACAAAGGGCTGTAATTGTCTCGACATTTGTTGTGTCATTTGTAAAGACATTCTAAGTGCATTAGAGGTATGACTTTCTACTTATCTCTAAATGACATTAGCGTGATAATTAAGTATGCCTATATAAGTATTTATATGATTATCTTTTGTGCATATACATGTATTACATGAAGCTTCATTAGGAAGCCTTTTCTCACATACATGTTATTTTTTCTAAAGTCGTGGTATATAAAACTTTGTGTTTTATTTCGCTCATCATATCTTTCAAATAATAAAAGAAAACACAAATCTCAAAAATTCCTCCTTCCCCGTAAATAAACCATCCAAATACACTTTATCAAATCCCCACTTTTCAAATCTTCCATTTTCAAAAAAATTACCTCTCATTCAAACCTTCATCTTCCTCTCATCTCATCTCATCTCAAACCAAAACCAAGAAGGTTCGTCATCAACATGGTTTACATTGCCCTCGTGCTCATCACCTTAACACTTATCGCTCTTGTGTTCCCTATGACGAAGTTCTCATACGGAGACATTTACTTTGTTTGTTAATCTACATTGGGGTCGTATACCCAATCCTTTGTATCATTCTTAGCATTGAAATAAAATATTACTAATAGTCTAGTTTATCTAGGTTATTATTATCATAATGTGTTTACCATTTTTATTTATTTCATTCTTTCGTGATACATTAGAAGCCATGTATGCATGCTAAAAGAAAATGTAGGCTAAAACACATATCTTGGTTTAAAACTATAAGATCTAAAACCTATATTTTATCAAGAAATCGCCTACATTACTCTGGATCCACGGATCCCGGAAGATATACTAGCGGATCCCTTATGAAAGGAACCGGGAACCGTATTCTGGATAACAATTTTCATGCAAAATAAAAACGCTCTCTTTCTAAAAGTAATATTCTACTAGAATGTCAAACATTAAGTGAGTTAAGTATCATTGCTGTAAAAAACCATTGTGAATTAAAATCTAGTAAAACCGTTAGATAATCATTGGTTGACCACTAAACATCACTTTCTATTAACTCATCTTTTCTATAGGTTCCACTATGTCGCATGAATATGAGTTTGATTTTTCACTCATTAGCGTCTACACTCCGAACATCTCCCTTGAGCCCAACACACTGGCAATCATGTTTGTGGGTTCAATAATCTCGAAACCTTCGCTTCCACGAAGGACGTATTGTGAACACCTCTCTAAAATTCGAAGAAGGTATCAATACCTCCTTCCGAGCCATAGGACTAGAATGTCTTCTCGAAATCAACGAGAAAATATGTCCAAGGTTCATAATGGAATTCTTCCATCAAGTCGAACTCGTTCATAACGAGGATCGTTCTCTATCTCTTTGGTTTTGGATCAAAAACCAAAAGTTTGTTTTAACCCTTGGGCAATTTGCTCAAATTCTCCGAATTCCAAATCATGGACAATGTGCCTTCACCGAAGATTGGTCTCTTGATTCTCTCTTCAACTTTCGTGAAGAAAATAGTCCATATTGTTCACACATACCTTCCCCACAAGACTTGATTCGCACAATATGCAAACCTCGACCCTATTACTCCGATCCAAACATTATCTGTACAAAGGATATCCAAGAAGAGTACAAGGCTCTCGCACTCATCCTACGGGAAAATGTTTGGAGTCTTAGGGGAGATCGAGAAATCCTTCCCGCTTGTTGTGCTCACATAATGTATTGTTTGCTAACACAACAACCATACAATCTCGCTTACTTCTTCGCAAGGCGGTGTAAATCTCAAGGCTCAAGAACAAACTCATCCCTTATGGAATGTTCTTGTGCGACTTTATCATAACATCATGTACTTCTACCCTCAATTTCAAAGTCCGTTTATACGTACTTGTGAACAAGATGATGGAACCTCTAAACATATCTCATGAAGACTTTCTTCATCATTTGAATCAACAAACACTCATCAACCATTTGATGATCCTTCTAGCGAAACGCTCAAGGAACTTAGTAATATTTCAAATAGGATCAATCCTTAGTATTCATGCTTTATCAATGTAATCTAACTTCTTTCATGAAATAAAACATTTTACATTTGATATCTTAGTCTTAGAACCTCTTTAACTAACCTTGAAATATAATGCATTATCAAAATCATTGCATACCTTTAGTAAAGGTTCTGCTTAGCAGATAGACGGATCCCAAAGGTTGTGCTAGACGGATCCCTACTCTTAGGGAACCGTGGGATCCGACAAACAGAAATTGCAATTGCAATCATTGTATTTCAAACATGTGCTTAGAACACCTCACAATAAGCTAGACATAGTGCTTTAAGGTAAATTAAGTTCTTATCAAGTTAAGTAGATCTCTCTACTCACGCATAACTCACCTAGATCACACTCAAGAGGCTTGTATATCTATCGTTTCACTTAAGCCCATTACTCTTCGCTCTGAGCTCACTCATCATTTCTCCCATGATCCCTCATATCTAGCTTTGGAAATCTTTCGATTATGGCAAAATTGATCATAATCATCCTTACCTCAAAATTGGTCAAAATTGATCAAATTCTAGTTTTTCCATCTTAAGCCTTTAGGATATTCTCCAAAACATTATCCTAAGTCACTATTAGATCTCTAGGATCATTTAGATCCACTAGACACTCTCAAAATCGTTAGTGTCATCTTTGTTCATTCATTGGTACTCATGAAAGTTCCAACTTCTTCCATAAAAGGCAATCATTAGCTACATCACTCATTACCCTCAAGTACTTAAGCACCCCTTCATTTAAGACACTTAGATAAACTGAAACATTCAAGAAGAAATAGGCATTAGACCTTACAAACATCATTGCTATCTTTTCTTAGGCTGTTGATAGAGCGGATCCCAGGATTAGCCTAGGCGGATCCCTCATTGGAGGAACCGTGGGATCCGTATGATGACTCATGCCAACTCTAGCTAAAATAATCATTTCAAGCTCATCTTTCTAACTTAAACACTCCATCCCATCTTAAATGAGTTCCTAGATCAGTACAACTCTGAATTTGACTCTTATGCATGTTAATCATCACATTCCAATGAAATTTTATGGCTTAAGTCTTGAATGTACTTGCCAAATCCCTTGGTTTATAAACCACATTGTTAGGACTTCTAAAGTCATCATCTTCATCCTCATTTTCAGCACTTATAAACCGTTACAAACCTCTTGAAATCATCTCATCATGAGGAAAACTCCAAGTAGCAACTTATCCACCAAAGAACCACCCAAGAAAATTGCTCGGGTTGTACACGAAATCTCTTCAACCGAATCATCTCCGGTCAAGACCACAAATGCAAGGATTTCTCCTCCACCAATCAAATCAATCCCTAAAAGGATAGTACCCACAAAACTACCTATGCCAAACACCACCATACCTCCTAGGCCAAACAATCCCATCTCCACTAAACCCACACCATTGGTTCCTAGAGCTATCTCATTCACAACTCCACTATCATCACCACACCTCTACAATTTAGAGGATTTGCCTCCTAGGCCGTCACATCCTCCTCCACCGGCAACATTCTCCTCATTAGGAGTAATGGTACAAAATCAAGGTGTTGAGTCAACACTAGCTCCGGCTTCTTTTTGCCGTCACCATCATATAATCCTATTTGGATTATGAAAAATTATCAAAGTCAACTACCCGACCATATAGAAGTTGACACTTCTCTACCACCACCATCATTCTTGGTCGAGCCATCTTCAAATGCGCCTCCACCAATCCCTCTGTCGTTAGAGGCTCCCCAACCCGCTTCACTTGATCTTTTACATCAAGCAATTTCTTTTCTTCCACCACCACTACCTAGACATGACAAAGATTGTTATCATTGTCAACATGTTGAAAGTTTGATACATGAAGTACGAGAAGATCAACGTTTCATGTTCTATCACCTCCTCGAACGTTTCGACGAGATTAAACCTAAACAAACTTGAGCTAGAGGATTTTAGTGGTGTCCTAGTATCAAGCATTACTTAGATAAGTCTAGTAATTCCAAGTCATGTATCGATCATTTTCTTAGTTTTTAGAGTCATGTATATCATATCTCTAGTTTTATTAAATGAAAATACATGCTACTTGCTATATTTACAGTATATGATTATGTTGTATAATACATATCTCACTTTGATATTAACATTATTTGTTAAATCACCATTCTTGAAATTATTCATCGACTAGATGGATCCCTTAATTTGCCTAGACGGATCCCTACAAGGAGGGAACCGTGGGATCCGTGAAGACGAAAACTATTTTTCTACTAACTTGAGTCATATTTGCGAGAAATTATGCATTATACTTGTTTTCTTACCTTTGTTTTGTAGTTATTCAATTTACACATGAAGACTTTGACACCCTAAAACTAGGGGAGCTTTGTGTCAAGCGATACATTGCAAAATTACTTGCAATTTTAGGATTTCATTTCATGACATCCCTTTGCAAAATTGCAATCATCATGGGGAGCACATTCGTCACATAGGCGAAATCTTTTGCAAACTTAGTTGCAAATGAACTAGCTTAGTATTATTTTTTCTTGGCCTTCACATAGGGATGGACTCGTCAATGGGTAGTTAAGACGAGATCCTTTCCGTTACTTGCTCTCTACTTTTATTTCTTTTCACATGTTTTCTTAAAACAATGTGTTAATTTCCTTCGAAGCTCTTTTGTTTCGACAAAAGGGGAGAAGAAAGTAAAAACTACAAATTCAAACTTTTACAATTTTAGCTTTTCCTTAAAATAATTTTATGTTTTGTCATCAACAAAAAGGGAGATTGTTAATACAAATAATCCGTAAAAGCGTTTATTTATATTTTTCGATCATCTAATGTTTTGTCGATAACAAGCGTAAATCATTTAACAAAACAAATAAAATACGTAAATGGTTTGAACTAATAGTTTCTAACACACTTACGTTCTCACATAAAACACTAAAACAAGTATAAGTGATTTTATGATTTAGTATTATATATGTACAAACAACTAGTGTTTACATATATTTGGGTAAAATATACACATAACTAGTATGTAGTATATTGGGTAATATAAATGGGTAGAAACTTAAGTATCATAACCCATTGACCAAATACATTGAATTTAGTTGGGTACAACCCAAAGTCCATGACCCATATCCATGGAGCTTGACCCATAACCCATTGCATGACATCATGCTTATGTCATATACGGATAATATCCATAACCCAAGGTATTGACCCATACCCATTTGACTAGGTGCATTGCACTCATAAGATACATTGTATCTAGTAAAAGACCCATGGATCAACCCATAACCCATGACCCATGACCCATGACCCATGACCCATAACCAAAATACCCATGGGCAAGAGGGCGTCCACGGATCCCAGCTTTATGCTAGACTCGGATCCCTTGTGGGAGGATCCGTGGGATCTGAGGGCGATGAGGCATTTTCTCTCTATAAATAGTGACCCATTTCTTCATTATTTCTCACACCCTTTCTCACATACTTTCTCCTTGAGTTAAAACTCTCTAACCCCAGATTCAAGTGATCTATGTTTGTAGTTTTGTTTTTGTGTGATTTTCTAGGTTCCTCTTAAAGGCGAGATCACCACCTTTGAAGTCAAGCAAGCTCAAGTCCATGAGTTGCCATGCTTCCTCATCATCAAGACTATTGAAGTCCTCTTGTTGATGGTTCTTTTCTTTCTTCTAAGAAGTGTAGTGTTGAAGACATTAGTGAAAGATGTCTCAAGGGTCAAGGCGAAGACATTAGTGAAAGGTGTCGATCGTCCGTATTGTAGGCATTAGTGAAGGGTGCCTGAAGTCAAGTCACAAGACATTAGTGAAAGGTGTCTTGAAGATCTAGTTAAAGGCATTAGTGAAAGGTGCCTAAGATGTACATTCGATATGGTGTGTTTCGATGTACAAGATAAACTAGTATTGGGTCAAAGGATCTTGTTATCCTTGTTGACATTATAAGGAGTAGATCTCCTTTGGGGTTAGTTAATTGGTGTAGTGTTGGGTAGTAGTTCCTCCATTGTAATGGAACTCGGTGCTTAGCCTAATCTTAGGATAAAGGGTAGGCGACGTTGTGGTAGGTGTGGTTCACCTTGGTGTGAAAGAACTTCGATGGTTAGCTTAGTACGGGAAAAAGTGTAGGCAACGTTGTGAAGGTTTCTCCACCATAAGGAGTCGGTGTTGTGTAGTGATTACGAACTCTTGAGTAGGTGACTCGGGGAGTGGAGTAGGGCAAGGAAGGTGTCCTTGTGAGCGAACCACTCTAAATACTGCGTTGTGGTTTGTGTTCCTTACTCTTATCTTTTCATTACATATCTATACTTCTATATGTTTGTTTATCAACATCAACACACATCCAAATAGATTGACATAAGTCGATCTAAATAGTTTAAAACTAGTTTTAATTGGCAAAACTATTCAACCCCCCCTTCTAGTTTTCTACAGAACACTTGAAAAATACCTTGAAGGCCTACCTCCGAGTATAGAAGGGGATGTCACTGCATCCAGACCAGCCACACTCGAAGAGGCAATGACTATTGCTCAAAAACTACTGGACTAGGAAACGAAGCGCAAGACAGCCCTGGGTCGTAATGATCTCAAACGAAAACATGGCGATCCGAGAACCACCACTCACAACAACAATAACAGATACAACAACCACTGTGGCAACAACAAGAACAACCGCCGTAACAATGACTATCAGGAGATCCGTAACAACCACCACCATCAAGAAAGCTGCGGGCGAGCGGCCAAAGCATATATTGCGGCGCGAGCGAAAGAACCCTTGCTGAAACCAACCCTGTGCAATCGATGCAAGATGCACGACACGGATCTTGCATTACTAAGTGCGGAAGTCTTGAAGAACAGTCACAAGGCGTTGATTGCAGAGCCACGGCGAATGCACAACCGAGTGATTGTGGTATGCCACCGATGAGAGAAAGGGGCATTACAAAAATCAATGCACCAAGCGAGATGCCAAAATCCCGCGCTGCAAAGAGTCTATGCAGCGGGAGATGGGAATGAACCACGAGACCACGACGTCAAATCGCAGTGCGTTCTTACTAAACCAACAAAGTGCCAAAGTTTTATTTGATTCGGTGCCGATAAAAGCTTTGTGTCTACTACCTTTGCTTCTATGCTAAACATCACTCCAACTAGGTTAGACACCACTTACGAAGTTCAAATAGCTAATGGGGTCATAATAGGCACTAACACCATAATCCAAGATTGCACAATAACCTTACACGACCGACCTTTCCTTATCAACCTCATACCCATCCAGCTAGGCAGTTTTCATGTAGTTATTGGAATGGATTGGCTATAGCAACATTGTGCCAGAATAGTTTACGACGAGAAAACCATCCAAATTCCATTAGACGACGGAACCCTTATTGGAATGGATTAGTATTTTCTCGTTTATCCGAACAGTAAAGTGCATAAAGGAAGGTTGACAAGTATTCATGGTACAATTGACAGAGAACAAGTCGGGAGAAAAGCGACTTGAAGGCGTACACGTAGTCAAGGTTTCCACGAAGTATTTCGAGAAGATCTCGATCGGCTTGCCACCATTTTGTCAAGTAGAGTTTCAAATAGACTTAGTGTCGGGAGGCGGCACCGGTGGCAAAGCACCCTATCGATTAGCACCATCCGAGATGCAGAAATTGTCTGAAAAGTTAAAGGAATTGTCTGAAAAAGGATTTATCGCAAAGAATCGGTATCCACTACCAAGGATCGATGACTTGTTCGATTAGTTACAAGGTTCAAGCATCTACTCAAAGAGTGCGCGAAGAAGATATCCCCAAGGCTGCATTCAGAACACGCTATAGTCACTACAAGTTCCAAGTGATGCCGTTTGGTCTAACCAACGCACCAGCGGTATTTATGGATCGGATGAACCGAGTATGCAAACCATACTTAGACAAGTTTGTAATCGTGTTTATAAATGACATTCTCATCTACTCGCATCAAGAAGAACACACGAACACTTGAGAACAAATCTAAGTTTGCTCAAGGCTAAGCAGTTGTAACACCCCAAAATACGGTCTAGCGGAAGCATACGAACCTTTGGGTGCTACAATCTTCGTCTAATGTGTCCTCAATCATCTACATCCTTAAACTAGTCATACGCGAGGCTTGACTTGGCGGCGAGCGCGTGGCGGTCATATGATTAAGTTTTCGAAAAAGTGGTTATAGTCTAGGTTTTGAAAATATACCCAGTTCTCTATAACCTTGGATCTGATACCAATCTGTAACACCTCAAAAATACGGTCTAGCGGAAGCATACGAACCTCTGGGTGCTACAATCTTGGTATCACAAAATAAGGTACAAAGAATGGTTTTTATCTCATTTATTTAGAATAAGATTCATTAATTGAAAACCATAAGTTTACATTAATGAAAGTAGTGGGGAAATAGGCCCAAAGATAATTCTGATGATCCGTTTTTCATCGAGTCGCCTATGACCATGCCCTTGCCAAGCATCTTCCAATAGTGAGCTATCGCCTTAAACACGAGAACACATGCTAAAGGTCGACTACTGGTGCGTTCATAGAGTTTAGTTACAAAAGTAATAGTGGACACGATAGAGTTATATTGCTACCTGCGACTAGGTCGGATAAAATAATAAATATTCCAACCATAAATCAATAAATCCATAATAAAATCAATCAATAATCAATCCAATCAATAATCAACAATCGTTAGAGATCTACATCTGAGGGCCCATGACTCTAGCCAAAGACGGTCGTAGCAAGGCCTAGAACACAAGCTACTACTGGTCTGGGTCGGTATTCTTAGCTAGGCATCACTTTATAGCATGAGATGCTACCCTAGTCTAAGTCGACAAAGGTGGCATCTCTAACCTTTCCCAATCAACACATTAGCAATTCAAAATAGTAGTGGTAGGTCCAAGAAATAGTTTGTTTTCACATAAAGCACATAAGATCACAATCCAAAATCAAATATTCCAAACAACGATCATACTTGCATAATAAACACATATCCAATACGGTTGGTTAAAAGCGATGTATTCTCCCCAAAATAGTTATGAAAACCTTTGAAAAGAAGGGTTATGAAACTCGCCTTAGCCACAACAATACACTATTCACTATTGACACGGTGGCATCTAAAGCTAATCTCCACGGCATCAAGAAGAATGTACGACAATCACAATAAAATAGAAGTGACGCAACCTAATGCGTATCGATATTCTTAAAATACAAACTCACGATAAAGAAATTGATAAAAGTAATGTGTCATAGTTTTCGTGGATCATTCATGTTGTTACTTTCAAAAGTCCATTATGGTTCCCAAAGTTTATAATCAATATCTTAAAGTTTAGTTTTAACGTTTCGTGTGGTGGTAAGAAACATAGGCGCGAGCAGCGTGACTCACGCGAAAAGGGAGAATCGTCGACACATTCAAGACATACTTAGCTAGAACGCACGCCAAAAGGAAAAGATATTGACAATGTCAAGAAATACCGACATTACTCAGGCTAGTCAAAGACTAGGTAATGATGAAAACTATTTGTGACACATAAATAGATTAACTTTCGATAATTTTCCCATAATCCCATACGTACATGTTTACAATAAAAGATAAGTTCCATTTATCGCTCAATTAATAAAGATTTTATAATCGTTATTCGTAATTATACAAGTTTATAAGAAAGTACTTTATATATGACACATTCGTTTATCCAACGTTCCTCAAACTATTACGACTTTAATAATAACCTTACCCGAGAAGTTTATAAAATTGATCTTGTATTTAATAAACATGAGTTGGTATCGTAGTTTATAAAGTTTTATAATTAATAAGACCGTATTTGTTGACAATTCATAGTTATATATCTATTTCATTGTCAGTTAAAATGTAAACAATTTAATAATTAGACTTACCGCGAATCAAATATACTAAACTCACATCGAGTCTGATACATTATATTCGGTTATTTCAAAACATTCAATAAAGTACAATTTATAATCAATATAACTCGTATATCAAATGTTACCTCAAGCTTATAAAACCGTAGTTGAATCCTTTTAAGTTATAGCATTATATGAGATATCGATATCAATTATTACTCACATAGTTAGTTCTTAACGTTTATCACTTCGTTTCGTAGTTATTTATTCGTTGCTTAAATACAATTTTGATGGTTTTGTACGGTAAAGTTGCATAAAATTAGCTCGATACATACTTCTAAGTTTACTCATCATCTTATTATAATTTAATCATTTCATAAATTTTGATATCCTATTATATCAACCATTAGCTCTAGTTGGTCCATTATAGTATCCGTATTATTCAAAACCCAAAGTCTTATTTGAAACGTACAAATGTTTCAAGTTACGATAATTTAGTAACCGTGTTAAGTCACTCATTCGATATTTGTCGTCATTACATATTTAACTCTAATGTTATTAAATGCTCATCATGTACAATTTCCACTATCAGGTTTTACATTCACCCAAACAACTCAAAATATTACTTGTTTTGTATTCATTTTAACAACCATTTATAACTTGTAAATTATTACCGCGTTTTACCGAGTTTAACCCGTAACTAATGTTTACTCGTACCATATACCCGACTCATAAATCAACACAAAGTCAATTACTAATTTAACATTCGGGTCAACTTGACCTGACCCGTACCATTTCTGACCCAAAACAGCCCATCGACCCGACTTATGTGAGTGAGTCAACTCGACTCAAACTGAAATAACAACCAAACACCAATGACTCCTTAATCAACCAAAATCAAAGAAAACCTTTAGGTCAAAATCGACCTACTCGATGAACAAATCAACACTTCTACAGTTTCCTTAACCACACGAATTAGGCCTAAAAACGTTTTCCAATTCATTTACCACCTTTTATATTCACATGAGTTAATTACAAAGTTATATCAAAACTTGTTTTAACACTAGTTATCCACGAAATATAACACTAATATTAATTTAAAAACGTCACCAAATAGCAAGATAAACATATGTACGTCAAAAGAAGGAGGGTCGTTTTTACCGAGAGAGAAAGAGGAGAGAAACGAAGTTGGTGGTGTCTTTCACGAGTACTACTCGTGATCAATCAAAGCTAGAGATCATTGAAACTTGTTTAACATAAAAACCCTAAAATCCAAACCCTAATTTTAAGATCTAGGGAACGTGGGTTTGATTGAGGGTGCGTGTTGCACGAAAATAGAACCATAATGTCCCGATCTACAAGATAGCATAGGTGGTGTAGTTAGGGGAGGTTGCCGGAAAGTTGGCCGGAAAAGATGACGGCGCCGGAACCTTAGGGAGGGTGGCCGAAATATTTGAGAGAGAAAGGTAGAGAGAGGTTTGTGTGTTTTTTGTAGAGAGAGAAAGAAAAAGAGAGAAATGAGAGAAATGGGAGGGTTGGGGGTATTTATACCCCTGGAGGGACCCAAATTGTAATTTGAACAAACATAAGGGGCGACAATGTAGTTTACCCAAGGACCCATTACGTAACTTTTGTTATCTTTTGTATTTTAATGATGCGGGACTCGTTTGGACTAACAAACGAAGGATTCGAGACTCGGGAATTACGCCATTGTTCTTAAAATATTATTTCCATTAAAAATGATATATAATACGACTCGTAACTCAACTTAGATGAAGCGATCGCTCTAATCGATGTTTCTCTAATTATGACGCATCGAGGAATTTACGAGTTGTCACAGCCTCACCTCCTTAAAAGGAATCGGTCCTCACGATTGAATCTAGGATCTTACTCATGCAGTTTAATAGAGGTGAGTGCATGTGCACGCAGGTTTCATCTTCATGTTCCTCATTGAATCTAGGATCTTCTTGCGAGTTTCTATGAACTTCTAAGATAGAGTGCGACTTTACTAAGTTCGCTTGATTTTATAATATATGGTTTTGATAGGTCAACCAAGTTTAAACGTTCATAGATTTGGAATTCCCAGAGGGATAACGATTGCCCCGTCGGGGAGTCATTTCTTCCTATTACGTACGAAATATTGGGAGTACTACTGAGTCTTAACGGTAGGTCAAGGCTGAACTACTGGTTTAACTCCAGCAAGAATCTAGAAAAGATTGATATATTGAGGACTAAGCTTCTCATGCTTACTAAACGCTTCGCACATTCTCATGATGAATTTCAAGGCTTAACCTAGGTCATGTCCGGAAGTCAAGAGGTTTACGTTATACGAGTGCACTTCTGGTTTGTGAGCAACTTGCGTATCCATCACAACTTAGAAAGGTTTCCTTGGTATCATTTCGAATAGGTTCGGGGTTGCTTAGTTGGGTATTTCCATTTCTTCCTAATCATCAAAATCGGCACTTACGACCATAGAGGATCTCTTACGGTGCCTTTGGGGGTACTAAAGCGATAGGTATGGTTATAGGAGAAGTTGGCCAATGGAAGGTGTCTGTCCCAGCCATTGTCAGACTCAAGGATTGCCTATAAGAGAGTTTGGCCAATGAGAGGTGTATATCCCAACCGTTGCTAAACTTGATGGGCACGCGATATGTTCTACTAAGGTTTGAATGGTTTCTTTACTTCAGCCATCAGTCTGGAGATGATACACTGTAAGCATATCCAGATCTGTTCTCTCGGCTCTAGGAAGTGATAGACGAAGTATGGGTGTGTGGCAATTGCCATGATCCGAAAAGGATAGAAATCAGGACTCCCTAATTCACACGATCTCCTTTACGTGTGAAGAAATCTAATTGTTTAACTCTGGTTTTCCGATCGCACTTCCTCCTTAAAGAGTATCGAAGGGAGTTGAAGGTTGAGAAAGAAGAATCAAATGTGTCCTAACATGGTGAATCTCAGGTAGAAAAAATGGATCAATGGGATTTCCCTTTTTAATTGGAGTTCCATGGTAGAAAGAAGGTAGGGAGCTAGAGTTCGAAAGTGAGGACTAGCTCATTGGAGCAAAGTCACTCTACCAGAGGGAGAGGAACGATTGCTCTCTCACCTCCTTAAAAGAAGATAGAAGGTTGTCCATATTTTCATCTTGCTGAATAGCGGGAGGTGAATAGTTTGGTAAGACTACTAACAATCACTCAGGTAAAGGCGGGGATCTACTTCTCAGGTTTCATCTACAACGTAGCTTATTGATCGGTTAAGAGGACCAAAAGGATAGCAGGTATCTCTCGAAGGACGAGAGAATGATTAGGTGGTTTGTCCCAAGGAACACGGTTCTGGTTACTCCTTAGGATTTCAAGATTTTCTGTTGAGCATGGAATCTCTACAGGACGGAAAGTCTAGGAAGTTCAGAGTACAACTCTGTTAGAAAGTGTTGATTGCTACTAGCAATCAGTCGGTTGGTTTAGCATGATATCTAGGTTAGAGGCGGAAAGTACGACTCCTAAAGAGAGTATTTATTACTAACCGCGACTAGTCGATTGACTCATTGATACACTTAACACTTAACACATAAGGGTTCAATATTTAACTCAAAATCGTAATTTCCAAAAAGTTCGACTACCAATCGAAACCCAACCAAATCCTAAATACCAGTGAACGTTAACGGCTCTAAGTTGGTTTGCTAAAGAGTTTCGCATCGATGGAGTGTAAGGTACAACATCGATAGGACAATGTAGGTAGTACCACAACCGGTGGTATGACGTAGCAGACTATTGTTGAAAAAACAATGTTGAGAGTTCAATGTTGCTAGAGTCAACATCGACGGAACAATATCTAAGGATAACCTCGGTTAACAACTTCACTAAAATAGGTTTCTAGAATGTTATTGACAGGGGTACCTAACTAGAGGATAAGGTACAACATCATCAGCATGTAAGGCACAACCTTAACTGAAAGCTGTTGACGAAGCAACGTCGACAAAACATTATTGGTTTAGAAAATGAACAACGTCGACTAAATGACAAATCCAACGGGATTACTAAAGAAACGTGGCGGAATAATAATTCCAATCAAGATTACTAACGAAATGCGGCCGAAGAATAATTCGAGGCCAAATGATGACTCGAAGTTGATTGATAAGCTAACAACTCAGAACGAGGTCTAAAATCAGAAAAAAAAAACCCAAAAACCAAAATCAAAACCGAATCAAGAATAGTCAAGACCAAATCCAAAAATAGCCCAAAATAATACCAAACGCTCTAAAGAGATCGAAGAGGCTTATAAGGATAAGCAACTCGGATATAGATGGTGCTAATCGGGTCTAACCCGACTTACGGTGAATTACGCTCGACGGTGTCAAACAGGAATTCCATATAAATGGAGACTTATAGCGGTGTCAGAAATACTACGGTTCAAGAGGTGTTGCAATGCCAGTCTGTCGTGTGTGAGTGCAGGCTTTCGTGATGTTTGGTGAGTGTGAGTGTGTGAGTCCACCTAAAGCTCGTTGTTCCAAAAAGCAATCTCTATCCTGAACATAATTCTGTTATAACTACTCCCAGTATTTGCAAAATTCACCTCTGAAATGGAGACAGGTGATCAGTCCATGTCCCGCTGTCTCTGGCTGAATATAGGTGATCAGTCTATATTCACTCGAGTATAAATGAATTTTGATTAACCAAGCAAGGCACAACCTATTAATATAAACCAATTCTTAATACATATTCTCAACTACAAAATTTTCTACCCCAAACATATTCATTTCCTTATCTCAATAATATCTCGTTTCACCATTTATTTATTAGCGTTAGGTATCATCGTGTGTGTATGTGGTATCGACTCGACAAGACACTATGAATGCACTCAAATAACCACAATGCGGCTCATAACGACACAATGAGATGTCTAACCGATAAGCTTTATAGTTTAATAAGTTTCGGAATAGATAGTTAGATCTTATCGAATTCGTCAACTCGATAAACTCAACCATTTATTCATGTCGCTTATTATTCCAAAACCAGTCACATCCTAACAAGTCATAAGGATAATTCACCCATTAATAACGTTATTCCACTTACATAGTGGGCGCTTATTAGATTCGTCAACCTAATAAGTCCGTTATCCACGTGGATTGATGTTATTAATGTTAGGTCATCCGTAACCCACGCACAACACATAAATGGTATTAAATACTCATAAATGACACTTTTTGATAAACGTGCCCTCGAAACATGTAATGACTCATTTATTACAAAAAATTATATTTTTAGATGTTGGTTCCTTTTAAAATGTCGAATAACAAAGCGAGCCTTGTTATCGAATATTTAGTACAAAACTATTTATCATCTATATTTTCTAGTATTATTTACTAGTTTATATATATATTACGTCAAGCTCCAATATAAGGTTTCGAGTGCGTTATTGGTTTGAGTTCACTAGTCCAGTCATGACTCTCGGTTGTAACACATCATATTGCCCAATAAATACTAAAGACCATGTTCTGGCGTTGTCGGGGTCATCAAGACTAAAAGTCACGATAACACCGGCGTGGCGCCAAAGTTGACATATATATCATTAAGTCCAAAATAAACAATTTCACAACTCAATTAATCCTCCAAACAATCTCATACCAATCTTGCCATCTAAACAGATAACCAAACATACCCAACACCACTAAAACACTTCCAATTCCCAAACACAACCGATTAATGTGTATCAAATCTAATGTTTGTTAATAACTTACTAATTACCCAAACCACCACAATTAATTTGTTATCCAATCAAGGCTATTAATTAAAATATCGTCAAATTCCAAATAATCCTTGCGTACCAATGATTCACCGTTAACTAAATAATTACACGTTAGTCCAATTTATTATCTGAAAACACTTACTGGTTTCGCATATTATTATAACACTAGCGGACATGAACCGTTATTAATAATCTAAAACCGACTACCACTTGTTTGACAACACAGAACAAAACAACGGTTTACGAAAGTCTCGACCCCAAAATAGTGACACGAGACTATGCCGCCGACATCATCAAAACCATTATAGCCCATCAACTAGTTATGACCAAGAACACATAAAGCGGGATAAAATGTAAAACACGTGAACATGACACGACCTGCGATACCAACACACTAGTTTACATGTTTTATTAGCTATAAGCGCGTTTAGGCCCATAGTCATCAAAACCCAATCATGGAACTCACGTTCATGAGACAAAAGGTCTCGTTCGTGGCTCCCCAACTTAGTTATACTAGCACCATGTCCTCTACATCCCAAATCATTCCCACGGCTACTATTATTGTGCAAGTTCTAAATCTAGTGATGAGATTACGCATGAAATTACGTAACCATGATACTTTGAGTATCTCAGATTATTGATTAATAATGTTGAAGTATTGGTTATCACAGGTTGTAGGACCACTACGATATATCAACCTTATCAAATACCCACTTTACCACAAGAATATCACGTTAAACACAAACACAACGTTAAGACTTATGCGTAAATAAATAAGAAAGATGAAGGTTAGAAAGAATGTGACTTGAATGATATATTAGGCGTGTATATGTTTAGAGAGGTATAGAGAAGAAAAATGAAACAATAAGATGTTATATTGCTCCAAGGAAAACACACACACACACACACTCAAGCACACCCCTCAAATGAGACTTTGAGGGGTTTATATAGTACAAGTAGAAGATGCCCTAATGGGTTTGGCCATGGGCCACGATGGACTTGGATTGGGCATAGAGATACATGAACATATACAAGGCTAGCTTAACATGACTTATAGTCATTTAGCTTAGCCTAATCCATGAGCCCGGTGACTATTCAATCACGATATCTAACACACGTTACAAAGTTCCTAAACGTGAATGACCATCACTTCTAATAAAAAAAAACTATTAAGGCTAACAATCTCCCCCTAAGGGGTGGTCATTCAAAAGATGCTCCACTTGAATAGGTCTTTTCCCTTTTTAAGCTTGAACTTTGTGTGTAGATATTGAATAGTCTTGATTCTTTGTTCCTTCATGCTTTGTGATCAGATAATGTGGTTGTCTGCCGTTGTCAACTTCGTTGGTTAGGTGTCTCCACGCCTTTCTCCACCATGCTCACACTCTATTTGACTTTTGGGTTTCCAATGATGAAGTTCTCTAGTCTTTACACTTTGTAGATTCTTTGACATTGACGAAGAATCATCTTTAACTTTGAGTTGCCTTTGATTTTGATGAGAACTTTCATGTGTTGTTGGTATGAGCATGTGGCGAGTCTGCAGACGATCAATCCGCTCCGAGCTTCCATAAGAGAAAACATAAAAGCAGGTTAGTAATAAGCGGATTCCGGCATTTACAAGTTTGAATTTCGAGGGTGTTAACGACATAGTGTGAAAACACATCTCTAATTCTCACAAAGGCCGCTCTCGAACTGAGTCCCACAAGTGAGATAACGCGATATACAGAAGTACATCTACAATTCGGATGAGTGTAAGTACACGAAGCATCCTCCACGAATGTAGACCGTTTGAGACACACTAAGCGTAATCACGGGGAGTTACCAAGTGACTGCTGTCGGGCAGCTTGATGTTGACCTGGCGGAGTTTCCATTCAATCATCGAAGATCACGGATGTGAAACTTCTCATAAATGTTCGGCGGATTGCTAAGATGCGTGGGACTCTAGAATATATCACGTGTGTCCTTGTTGATGAACAACAAGCGATGTCATGTCAAGTGTTCCTATGAGATCTTTTGATGAATCTCGTGGCTCTAGACTCAATAAGTGCATTTTGGTTTTCTGGCGGAGACTAGGGAGAGGGTCTCCTTCTTCAATACCAACAATCTTTAAGAGAAAGCCGATAGATTATCTAGGGTTCCCGGTGAGAATGAAACAAATCCTTTTAAGAGGAATTGAGTGGCTAGAAGGTTAGGTGCGATGGTCACCGGGTCCATGACGCCTTAGTATTCAATACCGGCGTCATCTAAGTGACATCCAAGAGCATATGTATTGAACCCGGTTTACGCCTAAGGTTGATTATGGAGGGCTATTTCTTTTCACCCTTTTTCATTACTTTTCTTTTAATTCTTCAACCCTTCTTTCTCCTTTTCTCACATTACTCCTTTTTCAATCATACCTAAGGACTTCTAGTACTAACTATTGGTGGTGTCCTGGGTAGATCCTCCGACTCTGGCGGATCATAGGACGGATTTCCTATCCTTAGTCACCTTATAACTCCATGACCATCCTATTGTTGCCATAAAACCATTTTTCTTGAAAATCTCTCTGAGTGTTTATGATATAAAACATGTTTGAAACACTCCGTGAGTTTTGTATTTTAAAACACTCCCCCTTCACATGTGCTTATAAGTTTTGTGTAAATTTGCACATAGAGGGTAGAGTTCGCACTTTTGAATTGATCAACTTTAAATGAACAAGACCGATTCGAGACACGTTTACATCACTAGAGAACTAGCTTGAAATTATTACCCATCCTGGTCAAGTCATAGAAAGTTTCTCGAGATGGTACATGATTCCTCGTCAATTTAATGGTTTCAACTGAGTCGAGCTCTTTTGAGATTCAAACAACAATCATTAAACTTTTTGATCACATTTTAATCACGTTTCTCCCCCTAAAAAAATACCATATCCATGATGTTTTTTAAACACAATTGATTAAAAGATATGTTTTTCAGAAAGCATTTGGAGAGAAAGCGATTTAGCATGAATTTTGGAACAATTTGGTTTTATACTCCCCTTAGCGAAAGCATATTTTTCATACGAGAAAATTTAGAATCAATTAAGGGTTTAGAGGAGTTATCTTGGTACCAAATGTGAGAGATTTTGAAAAATCTTTTGAAAAGTTTCAATCAATGGTACTAAGATGATGAAGATTTTGAAAATCTTTTGAAGATATTCGAAGAATAATCTTCATTTGTTTTAGGATAAGTGCTCGATTTATGAAAATCGATTTTATGTAACACTTTCCTTTCTTTAAAGATCGGGTTGCAAGTTGAAATACTTACAAGCCATTGTTTTTAGAAAAGTGCTTGAAAAATATTTAAGACCTTTGATTGGTTAAGCACTTTCCTTTCTTTGAAGCGGGTCTGAATCGATGTGTTCGGAAGCCATTTTGAAGTCCGGGTTTCGTCTCAAGTATACGAAAGCCATTATGTTGAAGTCGGGTTTCGTCTTGAAGTATACGAAAGCCATTTATGAAGAAATTTTGAGAAGCGACATGTTTTAGAAAACAATTTAAAGAACTCGCTCGACATCTCGTACATGCCCGTATCATTGTTGAATGACATTTCTAGAAACGTCTGAATATCGATTATCTGAGAGACATGTCGTGAAGAAGAATATTTTGGATTTTGTTGATTTTATATTGTTTTGTATTTTGAAAATTTTCTATTTTTGTATTTTGTTTTTGTTGGTTTTATAAAAGAAATGGAAAATCAATAAAGAAGATAGAAAAGAGTGATGAAGAAGAGTTTACAGAAATTGGAACCCTACGATGAGTCGGGTTCGAAGATATTTGATTCACCGCAACCAAAGAAGAAGAGTTTTCACAAATAACGATGTTAGAAGTACAAGATTCCTCACGGCGAGGGTGATCACTATCAACGGTTGTAGTGGTTTTTACTTCCTTATCCCGATGATTTTCACTATTATCCGTGTAGGTGCAAGTATCAAACATCTTTCCCTGGAATCCATCTAAGACCTATTTCGTTGAAAAATTTGCCTGTGGGTATCCACCTAAGGTAAGATCTAGGAGTTGTTTTCTTTTCGGATGCCGGAAGACTCATTTTGGAGAAACTACATCCTAAAGAGATCCACCTATTAGGTTTCTTTTTGTTTGACATTTTATCAACGGGCTTGTTTCTATTTGAGTCTTAGAGGATTGTGCCTTGGTACGAGAATTATCTTTCTTGAGATATAGTGAGGCACATGCATCATGATTAGGCGAAAAGACACGTTTTTACATGTAGTATGAGACAAATTCAATATTCTTGTTTAAAAGCAAAGCTTTAACTTTGTCACCACAGTCTTTTTGAAATTGATTCTTGTTCGAAAAAGACTTAGAATTCTAGTATTGTTTTCTAAGGGCATAGCGCTTCTTTTAACTACTCTTAGATGTAAGCCAATCCCTAGTCTTTTGTAGAGTGTTCCTAGGTAATGGTTTACTACTACTAGTCGTTAGGTCACTAGTTTTACAACACAAGCTTATAAGAGAAGAGATGAGGCGATTGAGCAAGCTCTAACACATACACACGATAGTAAGTATACGGTTATGAGAAGATGTATGTGAAAGAAAAGAAAACTTGAACAACCAACCTCAAACGAGGGTTTACAAGAGTTATATAGGCAAGGAGCTAGGCAACACTCTCCTTCCCTATTCCTATTGGGCTTGGATCGAGCTTATGGGCCTTCTACATAAGCTTGACCTTAAACAAACATAAAGGCCATAATAAAGCTACCTATTACATATTAAATATAAATACTTGAAATCATTTTAGGAGTGATTCCAACAATCTCCCCTCAAGTATATATGAATGTGAGCAGTTAAGGCGTTGATGTAATAGTAGTCATGGCGCCTTCGACATTCTTCTTTCTTGTGAGAGGAATTGTCTTGATTGAACAATCTCCCAGTAGAGAGATAGTTATCTTTGAGCGATTATGCTTGACGTCATCTTTAACTTTGTTCTTTGATCATTGTTCTTGTGGTGAAAGTGATAGTATGTTGTTGTGCGCATCATGCACCTCAGGCACCTTTCTTCGCTCAGATGTCTCACTTCATTCTTCAACATGCTTACACGCCTATGACGTTTGAATTCAATCTTGATGAAGTTCTTTAAATCTTTATCCTTGTAGATTCTTTGCTTTGACGAAGAATCATTCGACGGTTGTGTTGCTTTTGAATAGAACTTCCATTAGTGTTGATGTTGGCGTGAGCATGAGGAAGAATCGGCCACGATCATCCCGCTCGGAGCTTCCATAAGAAAACATTTCAAGCGGTTAGTAATAAGCGGTTTACGGCACTTACAAGTTTGAACTTCGAGAGTGTTATGACATAGTGTGACACACTCTAATTCTTACAAAGGCCGCTCTGAACTGAGTCCCACAAGTGAGATAACGCGACATACCGAAGTACATTTCTGATTCGGATGAGTCACGAGGTACACCAAGCATCACCCACGATCAGACCGTTTGAGACACACTCCAGCGTAATCCGGGGAGTTACCAAGTGACTTCTGTGGGTTGTTGATGTTGACCACGGCGGGGAGTTTCCATTCAATCACCGAGGATCACGAGGTGTGAACCTCTCATAAATGTTCTCGATGAGTTGCTAAGATCCGTGAAGGACTCGATATGAACCATCGATGATCTTATTGTTGATCATCAAGTGATTAAATGTCAAGTGTTCTAAGAGATCTTTTGATGAATCTCGTGGCTCTAGACTCAATAGTGCGTTTTGGTTTTCCCGGCGGAGACTAGGAGAGGGTCTCTTCTTCAATACCACAGATCTCTAGAGAAAGCCAATAGATTATGTAGGGTTCCACTTGAGAATGAAACAAGCTCATTGAGAGAAACTTGAGTGGCTAAGAAGGTTTAGTGCATGCGTCACTGGGTCCATGACGACTTTTAATCTTCAATACGGTGTCACTAAGTGACAACCGGATGAGTATATAATTGAACCCGTGTATCGCCTAAGTTGAATAATCTGGAGGGCTATTTCTTTTCACCCTTTACTTTACATTTCTTTTGATTCTTCAACTCCTTCTTTCTCCGATTCTCATTTCTCCTTTTATAATCATTCCTAAGGACTTCTAACACTAAATAATGGTAGTGTCCTTGGGTAGATCCCTCCGACTCTGGCGGATTATAGGACAGTTATTCCTAACCTTAGTCACCTTATAACCCATGACTAACCTATGTTTGCCATTAAAACCATGATGTGAAAATATCTCTGAAAGGGTTTGTAGATGAAAACATGTTTGAACCAACATGAGAGATAAGTTTTTGCATAAATACTCCTCCACATGTGCTTAATAGTTTTAATGGTTAAATGCACGGTGAGGAAAAGCGCGCACCTTTTGAATTGATCCACTAACGATAGACAATCTCCGTGAGACACGGTTCGTTGAATAGTTAAAGAGATATATTGTCGACTTTTAGGTGACAACTAGCTCTAATAACTACCTTGAAGGTGTAGACAAACCTTGGAAGGTTGTCAAACCCGTCGAGTTCATGTCTATCAAAAGTTTCTCGAATGGTACTTTCTACTCGAGATAGCGTCCTTTGCGAGACACGTTTACATCACTAGCGAACTAGCTTGAAATTATTACCGTCGAGACAAGTCTTTTCGAGTTTAGTATCGTCAATTCGTTGGTTAAGTCTGAGGTACGGATTCATTTGCATTTTGTACAACATATTTCTTATCACACAATTTTCTCCCCCAAAATGGCATATAAAATGTTATTTTTGAACGTTTGAGAATAAATATGACCATTTTGAGTTTTATGGGAAGAGTGACCACCGTGAACAATTTGTGAACAAAGTTTTTAGTTCAATACTCCCCCAACAAGTGATTTAAGCGGTTGAGGTTTGAAAAATCATAAGGGAAGTACTTGTGTTTTGAGCAAAACCTTGAAAATGAAAGGTTTGATAGGTTTTACTCAAAATAAGCTTTCGCTCCTTTTATAAGGATTGTGGCGAGGAGTACCACGAGGTCCTTTCTTGACAATTACGGGTTGTACTATTATGTGTGCTCAAGCCATTCACATGAATAATCATACATCCAAAATTATATGAAGGAAACAATTCAAGGGTACCGGAAGTGCAGTGATATTCCGGGGGTGCACTGTGGCGTTGAAAGCCGATGATGTTTCTCACGAGTCGACCACCAACATAGCTTTCCAATCGTCTCAGGCGATCCTTCAACAACCGTTCATCAATCATGGTGATGATCGTCCTCATCTCTCCTTTCACGAGAATTCCAGCTTAGATTCCAACTTTCATGCGTATATCCTTCAATCAGATGTTAATCCATCGACCGACTTTAAGGTATGATCCCCAATTTGTGGAGTTCACTACACGCCATTAGCGATTTCTTGATTCCTTTGGTAAACAACGCCGAAAGGTTTCTTCGATGGCGTGAGTTGTTTAAGGCTGGTTGATGTCGGGAAGATCAGGCTGTGGTGGAGTGAAGTTTACACGTTTCGATATGATTCACCAGCCATACGGATATCTTCGACACGTTCTTTGATCACGATGCGTCTAATGAAGATGAGAACCGACTTGATAAATTCCGTTGAACCCGATCGAAATTGTCTCATACGACCACTGTGCTTTGGCAAGATACATGTCTTCGATGTCGTTGAGGACAAGTTCTCAAAGTCGCCTCGGAGAATCCATAGTCTGTTCATCTTGTCGTTTGACTATGATATTCTTTAAGAATGTGTAGTCCCACTTAGACTTGAGATCAATGTGTTTGATGACCACGATGTCCTTCGAGCTATACACTGCATGTTGAGACTTTTGAACCGGCGACTTCGGTAGTAGATTCTTGACATTCGGGCCAATGATGAATCCCATACAATGCATCTTGGTCGTATGCTTGCCGTTGTCGAAAACAAGTGAGTTGCGCGTTCCTCGATAGCTATGCGATTAGAGTAAATGGCACTGGGAATGGAAGAGTCAATGATGTAGTGTATTTTCTCGAACCATCGCCACCATGGAGAAGAAATTCGGTCTTTGTTGAAGAAATATCGGAGGAATCCTTGGTTAGATGCCTTGCAGCCAATGGTCGGTAGGGGTTTGGTCCGATCGGTGTAGTATGGAGGATTGTCCCTTTGTGTGAAGTCAATGTTTGCTTAGGATTGAGCCAATCCATGTTGTTAGACATAGCTCAAGCGATGTTCTCAAGATGATATTCGACCTCGGGGCGCTTTCGAGCTGTTCTTCAATGAAGGAATGCTTCATTCTTGATGCGCTTCAACTCGGATTTCGTCATCTTCTTCGCACGGAATCTTTCTTGAGTAATCTTTGCATGCTCCAAGGTACTACCGCTCACCAATTCTTGACCTTCTTGGGGAGTTTGATTGACAAGTGTGGAGAACCATTCATACCTACTGCATTTTTATCGTCATCTAGCCATATTACGATTCCGGTGGGTTGTTGTCGAGGCTCGAGGACCTCTTCATCGTCACC
>CM040244.1:106362061-106408027 GCA_022545495.1 Chrysanthemum lavandulifolium
TTCGCTATACCACTAAGTCGCTAGAGTCCTAAATTAGCTAGACAAATGCAAGTCGCTAAGTAGTAACTCGCTAAGCCTCAGTCATTAGCATAATTTTGGACGAATTCGCTACTCGAGTCGCTAAGGATACAAGTCGCTAAAAAGCAGCTAACTCTAGGACCAAGTCGCTACCACCAGAGTCGCTACCGTGGTGGAGGTCCACTACTTGTCTTAATGTCGCTAGATCTAAGTCGCTAGCTCCAAGCTGTAACTCGCCACGCGAATTGCAAAGCAGAGTAGCTCTGAAGAATGAAGTCCGAATGTCAAGTCGCTAGCAAGAAAACCACAAAACATCACTTTTCAATCCAAAACTACCCAACCACGATGATTCAAGCTTACCAAATCAAAACCTAAACACTTGTGATGATTCTAAACATAAAAGTACTATCAAAATCAAACTTTAACACTAGAAATCACCCGAATGATGCAAAAACCACTAAACTTTTCAAACTCGAAAACTATTAAATTGGTTTGCATGATTAATATGAGCTAAGCACCTCTTGGTGTTGGCCTAGTTATGATTCATAATTGTTTTGTTTGCATTTATATTACTTCCATACAATTATTTCTAAGTGTATGCATGCATAGTTTATTGGTAGCCACCCTTGGTTCGGTAGTTTTGAATGGCGGTGAGGCCAATTGCCTAGGAGATATGACCAAATGACCCTAGGTGAGCGGATCGAGACGGAAGGTAAGATATGACCAAATGGCGACCCTTTCTACTTGTGCGATTTGACCAGCGATCACCTATCGTTTGGATGAACTTAAGAATTAGGGGTGCGTGTCTAAGTTCCTAACGGCCGGGCATTCACTATTATAAATTTAGCATGTAGCGGTACTTAATGACTTGGCTTAGGGACCATGAACAACAGGACTTATGAGGGACACGACTTCTCTGTGGTGGCATCTTTCTTTGATAGGTTAGGCGAATTGACCAAATATTGTCCTCTCGACTTTGACCCCACCTGAAGTAATTGGAAGTAAGTAGACGTAGACATAACTAGCTAGGAGGATTAACTAGGTTAGCACCACTCTCCTCTATTGATTTCCCTTTACCATTTATCTGCTTTTATTGATTTTATTCTTCTTTAGTAGTTTAATTAATTAAATCCCTATCGAAACCATATTAATCTGTGACACCTAGACTTAGTAATAATCCAACACACATAGCTCTTGGGACGACCTCGGCTTTACCGATTACTACACTACACACGACCGGGTACACTGCCCATTAGTGCATTAGGGTAGACCATAGGTATAACGAGACTTTATAAATATTAAAACCTGGTCAGTAAAACCTGCATCATGAAACAAAGTCAAGGATCGGAAATTCATGAGAATTCCCTACTGAAAAGAGATAGAATATTTGTACCTCAAATCGTAAAGCAATTCACTGGAAACACACTAGGAAACAAAGGTTACTCCTTCCTCCGCGGATCTACACGAATAATGGTCGCTTAATAAATAAAAATCTATTTCATAATTTTAGTGTTCATAGTTATTCGTATTTTGTAATTAGGGTTTCTTTCCATTTTTAAAAACTTTTCGAATTAGTAATCTTCCAAATTAAATAACTTTCCATATTTAGTAGGTAACTTTAATACTTTAGGGTTATAATTCACAATTAAATAGACTTAAAGGTTTAAAGTAACAAATATCATAGTTTTAGGGTCTTAAATAACATATTAGTAAAGTCTAGGTTTAAATATGATAATTATCAAAGTTTAGGGTTCAACATGTAATTTACCATAGTTTAAAGTTTATTGCGACAAGTTATCATAGTTTAGGGTTCAAAGTGACTAATGAACAACTTCAAAATTTTATATTATCAAATTTTATAGTTTAGGGTGTAATATGCCAATTTATAAAAGCCTAAGGTTTGCATGCGACAATTTCCTAAAATTTAAGGTTTGATGTGAAAATAAACTTAAGATATAAAATATAATTCAATTTTAGTAACATTCTGATTTAAAAGATACATATGTGCTTCATATATCACTTTCCATGTACATGTTTGGTCCATATTCAAGCTCGTTCGTGGTTCATAAAAATAACATCTACGACCTTGAAATCATGCCTTATGACTAACACGTGACCCATCTCTCCCGACACACTTTCAAAATACCAAATGACTCGACCATTAATTATGCGATCACCTTTGAACTCACTCCCACAAGGCCAAGTATAAACCATTTCAAATACACATTTCCATGTTCGATCGCGGCTCAAGAAACTTACATTTACGACCAAGTGAACATGCATTATGACTAACACAAGACTCAACTCTCCCGACACACTTTCAAAACACCGAATGACCCAACCATTGATCCCGATAGCCCTCAAACTCACCACACAAGACCATGCTTATACTCTTTTCTTAATTTCTATAGTTTATATAATGTGAATCATACGCCTTCAAAATACAAATTTAATAACAAAATCTTTGTATGGTCATTTTACTACAGTTAGATACATATGTGTTTATAGATTGCATACAAAGACACAATACTCGAATGCATATGCATACTCACACGAATTATTACCCATTCTCAGTATGTATATGTGCATAGATCATAGAAAAAAATACTAATAAGAATTCGTGTACTCACACAATTTAACATCTATGACCACACCATGCATTCTCAACACAACCCCCATTCGACCCATCCAAATACATACTTACTGCCCCCATCATCGAACACACCTTAATGAGGAACCATGAAATAAAAAACGTCAAAACAAAGCTACCCTCTATCTTTTCTAGATCCAACAATACACACCTATTTGTACCCTCACCCATGCACCCACAAGATCATACACATGACCCTCATCATCCACTCGCCAAACACATATAATTTAATTCATTCCCCTGACTTATGAGCCATGCATGATAATACAATGACCAGATTCAAGACACCACCATGACTCATTCGAAGGTTTTCAAAACAGAATTATGTCGATGCGTATTATAGTTATAGATTACTGATTTCATGCGACAATATTTCAACCCGTTTCAAAAGCATTAATCTTATTCCATTAGCCTCATATTTATATATGTATATTCGGTTAGTTTTCAATGCTTATATATTTGTTACATGACTCAAATAATGGAGACACAAGAGTGAATGAGATACCTCTAAATCGATTATGATGGGTCGAGAAAGCCAACAAAATTTTAGGGCCGAAAAAGCACGAAAAGAACCCACGAACAATTCCTTTCGAAACCAACAATACCCGCGATCACCTCAAGTCGAACCACCACGAATTCTATCACCACCTTGTAGCTTCTTTGTGTCACTCAACTAGTGGAGAGGAAATAGACTGCCAATTTACTATGTGTGTTTTTAGGGTTTTATGAGAAGAATACAATGTGAAAATCGGTTATAATATAAATGGGATGGAGTGGAGAAGTTGTTGCCGATTCATTAGGAGACTTAATCTCCTCAAATATTTTCCAAACTTAGAGATTTTTATCTTCAATTGCAATGTGTACACAATAAGGAAAAGGACCCAACCTTAGCACACGGGACACAGGACATAGGTGAGTGACAAGTTTATTCTAAGTGTATGGCCGATTTACTTGTGACATAGGCTAAGTTTGATTAAACGGAACATAAAATTCATAGGAACTAAGGAAAATAATGCACGCGATTTATCATAGTTAAGTTAGGATTGTCGTTTATATATTGAGTTATATACATATAACATATAGTTGTGTCATTAATTATTTTGCTCAGAAACTTAGCTCAAAATTTCAAAATAGACGTAAAATTTGAAACCGGAATTTAGGGTTTTACACAACCCTTCAGGAAAAAGGTCAACACGCAAAACTTGAAAATACGCTATATGATACCGGGCAATTGATACCCGGGTCGTTTTCCAATGAGGTGTGAATCGAGGATTACGTTTGAGGTTTGTTATTAAAATGCTTGAAATTCGGGTTTTTACGTTTTTTTGTTTGTTTTCTAAGTTTTAATTAAAGCTCGGGAGAGTAAATTAGGCAAGAAATAAAGGTAAACTACTAAATTAACAACTAATAAGCACATAAACTAAGAAACTAAGCTCAATTAAGTCCTAACGCACTTAAACTAAAAACGGACTTAACCGGGGAACGTAACGAGCCCCGAAAAACCAAATTCTCAAATTTTAACCCTACGAGTGCAATTTTATTTTTCCTAAGTCCTAAATGGCTAAAATAATTTTAGAAAAAAGCTGGATATTTTTTTGACTTTTATATTTTTTATTATGATTTAAAAACACTTTTAATCTAGAAAATTTATAAAAAATACTAAATAATTTTGGAAATTATGAAAAATTTATGAAAACTGCTTAAGGTGAAGAGGAAGCTAGGAAAAATAAGGTGGCAAAACTAGCTTATCCAGATAAGTTGTTAATTATCTTAAAAGGGCAAAATGTGGTTAAATATTAAATTGTGCAGGATTAGAAACGTAAGTCCCTAGGGCGCTTCTGGTTAAGTGTGTGTGTGGTGGGGTGTGAAACTTGTTGAGGTCAGGGGTTCGAGCCTGCTCAACCCGACCTCCAAGGTTTTTTTAAAGACAAACTTTTTGAAAACTAAAAAATCTAGGAATTAAGCACAAAAAGGCAACAGTTATGGAATTAAGCTACACCCCGAACAATCCTAAACTGATTAAAAGCTATAAGTTGTTATAAGCTTATGTCTACACCTTAAAAGCTACTAATAACCTAAATAAGCTATCCTAAACTAAATAAGCAGTCCTAATAAGCTATTAAGCAACAAAAAACTAAAATAAGTTATACCTTACAACTGCAGGCACAGCAACCTTGGGGGGGGGGGCAAACTTAAGCTAATCTAAAAGCTATAATAAGCTACTGAAACAAACTAAAAACCTAAAAACAGCACAATACATCATCCAAAGAACATTTAGACAAAATTTTAAATAATTTAAAGCTTATGTGAGCTTTTAAACTAGCTGATAAAGAGAAGGGTTTGGACAGCTTTTTGGTTTTCAGATTTTTTTTAAATGCTACTAACCCACTGACTTGCATACCTTAAATAAGCTACCCAATAAGCTCAAAAGCCCAAAACAAGCTCAAACAGATTGAGCTTACCAACAAGAGAACTCATAAAACAAATTTTGGATAATTTTGGGCTTATATTAACCTTTAAAATTAGCTGATAAGACAGCTTCTCAGAAACTGTTTTTGGCCTTTTTGACTTTTGGTAAAGCTTGTTAAAACAGATTTTTGACTCTAAACCTTTTGACACTAAACTTTGCAAACTAGAACATGTATTTAATAGTAATGATGGACTAATCTTAACTACTAAACAGGCTTTTTGATGAAACTTTGAATACAAGCTGTTAAGAGTGGTTAAAACTTTGAAACTTTTGAAAACTCAACAAAAATATATCAAACTAAGTGGAAAAGCTTCAAACAACTTGGAAAGTACTTAAAAATAGATTTCAAGCTCCAAACAAAATGGACTTGCAACCAAAACAAGCACATCAACTTTAAGGCTGTTGTGCCAAACACCCCTTTAAAACTTCAAATTACCTTTTTTAAACTGATTTGGGTTCTAATACTTATGAGATTTTGAACAAAACTACTTATAATGATTAAATGATTATCAAAAAGTAATTTAACTCATAAATTGAGAAAATGATAAGCTAAGACAGTTATGAGACATTTTTTCGGTATTTTTGTGAATTTTAATGAAAACTTAAGTAGATGACTTTAAAACTACAAATAAGCAATAAATGGCAATAATAAGCAGATAGAAGCAAGAATTAAGCAAATAAGCACTTGAATAAGCTAATAAGCAGTTTTACACTAAAATTGAAATTTGAACTTACAACTACCCTTTGCTCAAAACAAGGGCAATAAATGCTCTTAGAGCTTATCTATAAGCTCTAGCTTATCAAAGATAAGCTAGTAAGTACCCATAAGCCCTTCCATGTCCGGCTTATCGTCCACTTTGCCTTTTTTCACTTAAAACTGATTTTTTGAACAAAATATTTAGGAAAACAATCAACAACTAAATAAACTCATAATAAGCTATGAGGAAGCTTATATGAGCTTATGTAACAAGAATGAGAGCTTATATAACTTTTTTTAACAATAAGAGCAAGACAGATTATAGGAAACTTAAAACTTGACTTTCATTAAACTTGAAAAATTACAATACTTGAAAGAAAGGTACAATTTAAGTTAAAAGCTATAAATAAAAACAGAAAATTAGAACTTAAAATAAAACTTTTTAAAAAATATAAACTAACTGCCTTGGAGGCTTACACATCATTCCTATTTATATCACACTTTCTAGGGTTTCATCTCTTCTCTTTGTGCTTCCTCTCTGAGTGAAAACAGCCTTGTGCTTGTTTTTTGTGCTTTCTTGAATGTATTTGAACCCTTGATTCTTTCTTGGAGCCCAAGTCCTATCATCACAGCCATCAATTTTGTTCTTTATCTTCAAAGCCAATGGGAAGTTATGGGATTGCCAGGGTGGAGGTTTAGAATGTGACTAAGATTTGTCATTTTCCTGTGTTGAGAGTAACAGGGGAGGGAGAAGACCCTTTTGGCGCATTTTCACCATTGGTTTGACTAGTGGGTTTGACTGGGTAGGATTAAAAACGGGTAAGGGTTAAGAGGGTTGGATTGGGTAAAAGGGTTTAGGTTTGGGCTTGGATATGTTTAAGTTGTTGGGCTTGGGTAATTTTATAAGGATCCGGGTAGTGTAAGTGTAATTTAGGATTAGGTTTAGGTTAACTTAGGGTTTAGTGTAATTTAGGGGATTAGGTTTCGGGTTCGTTTTTCATGCTCATTCCAAAAATATATCACGTGGTTGACTTTGACTCCGTTTGACTTGATCAAATGCAAAATGTTGTTGAGTCGATCCAAAAAATGTCCGTTTCCGCTCCGTTTTCAATCATTTTGTACCTATAAGACATAAAACACAATCCAAGGATATTTGCAATATATTTTGATATATTTGATTGTTTTTAGCCATTTTACGGGTTTATGGGTATAAAATGATAAGTGAATAGGCACTCATCATGTATTATAAGATACCGTAGAACATTCCTAATACAACTAAGATTCCATATAATTATCCTTAAGTGCATAAGTTTGATAATAAATCAAACTTAAACCCCCCACCCCCATTGTATAGGGGGGTCGAATGAACCACACAAAACCCTTAGGGTTTGTGGTTTTTCCTTTTAAGTACTTTATATATTTATCTCAGATAAATATATACATACTGGATAATTAGCGTTTTACCCCTCTATGAGAATATTGCTGTATTCTCGTTTCCTTTTCATTTCTATTCCATTTCATCACTCTTTTCTCATTACCAACTTACGTGTTCCATTTAGTGTGCACCAGTGTGGCCCATTGACATTTGAATGAGTGTCAGTTGTGAAAGACGTTGTTCTTTGTACACTAATTTTTAAGCGCATTATGTTTCAAAAATATGTACAGGCACATTATCTCAAAGTTTTGTATTTCAAAATTTGTACAGTCGCACTATATTTCAAAAAATTTGTTCAGACACGCTAACCTTACACAAGCGGCGCAATATTTTTACGCAGGAGCAAAACCAAGTGCACTTCACACTTTAACAAGCGCACTTCAATTTTATTCAAGCGAAAACGTTTAAACCAAACATTTAACAGACGCACGCACACGCGCGCAATATTCAACAACAAAAATGCACATGCACACTATCATCAAACTCAATTTTACACAGGAGCACAATCTTCAAACTCAATTCTCAATGTTTTTAACTCAAATTTTCACTTTTTAACCATTTTTAACTATTCAAAGTCTGATTTATCCGTTTTTTTATCAATCTGAGAAGCAAAGTTAAGCACTAAAACATCAAAACCGAGTCTAATTAAGCACTAAATAAGCAATTTGACTCTTTTAAGCTCTTTTTTTTTGCCAAAAGCACAAATATCTCAAATTCGTCCTCACATCCCAATAATTTCATTAAAAAAAGCTCAAATTGAAGTTTTTGAAGGTTTATCAAGGGAGGATGAATGTACAAATCGTGATGATGAACACACTGACAAAATAATCACCAACTTTGATACTACAATGTAGAATAAACTAGGATCATGATTTGAGATTAGTGTGTGTAATTAGCGTGTGTGTGTGTGTGACAGATAATTGATTAACTGAGTTTTATTAAATAAATATTGATTACACTCGGTGTGTCCAAAAACTACATACACAAATGAAAAGAAACTATCATCCTTCTATTTATACTTGCACAGTGGTAGTGGCGGAAGTTCTTAACTTAACAGCTTTAGTCCATACACTATCTAAAGTGTTAGAAGTTAATCATTTTTATTTGTAACACTTTTTAAAGGTTTTAGATACACTTCATGTTATTGACGACTTAACATAAAAAACTTATGTAGGACAATTTAACACTATGATAAAACATTATAAAATTCTTTTTTTTTTTTTAACAATGGTTTCGATTTTTGGTCGACTAATTCACGGGGTTGGAACCCAAAGTCTGCCATTGGGCCACCCAAGAGTGGTTATCATACTAGATGTTAATTCACCGTAAACTTCTTCTCGGTATACGTAGTCACTTTATAAAACATTTCATTTTTTTTATAAGCCTATCATTGTTGATGTCCTCCATGTTTAACCTTGTAAAATTTGCATTAGTTGTTGAGGGATCCCGAGTTCAAGCTGCCGGGGAAAGTCAGGCTTTTTCCTTTTTGAAGTGTGTGTGGCCTAATTAGTATTCTCGTGGTTCTTCGCCATTCCAAAATGTTTACTCAATGTTTACTCAATGATATATATATATATATATATATATATATATATATATATATATATATATATATATATATATATATAGAGTAAATTACATGGTTCGTCCTTGTGGTTTATGTTGACTGACAAGTTTCATCCTTTGACCAAAAACGTTTACCGTCCGTCCTTAAATGCAAAATGTTATGTACCGTTGGTCCCTACTTCTAACGGCCCTTGTTAACGACCGTTAAGTCTTATCATATAAGGGTATTTTCGTCCTTTTACATTTGCCACTAGTATCTATAAATAAAATATAATAAAATATCTAAAAATCATATTTGTGGATTAGGTCGTGTGTTCTTCATTGTGTTCTTCATTATCATCATCAGTAATAAAAAATCCAAAAGTCATCTTTAACCAAAATCATTATCATCATCAAGAACAAAAACAAAATCTACAAAAACCATTTTCATCATCAAGAACAAAAAAAACTGACACAAACCCATTTCAGCCAAAATACCATCACAACACACATCTATGATTAACCCAGATCTAAACTCACTCAAAACCATATAACCCAGATCTGCTAAACACGTTTTATATAATGGTTTTCGTTTTTGAATCTTCTTTTGTTTGCAGTCTTGGCTTATAGAAAAGGCCTTAAAATCTGTATACAGTTTGATATTTTGGTCAAATATATTGGTTTTGTACTTAAGTTTTTGACTTTTGGGGTTAAATATATAAATTTATTTTCGAAGTATTGTTTTGTGGTTAATCCAACATAGTAAGTTTCTTTTTCAAATCTGTAGCTATCATTTCCATTAACAAACTATAGGCAACCACTTTGTAATAAAGGCCATTAGAACATTATAAAGCAACATTGTATTTCATACTTAGTAAAAAAATGAAAAACATAAACCTCTGAAATCTGGAACCCAAAGAGCAACACGAATCTGTGAATAGTAGAGTGGGTGGTGAGATCTAACAGTAAGTATTGTTTTGTAGTTGCTACGTGCTCGTTAGTATGTTACGTTGTAGAATATGCTAACAGTAAGTATAAAGTCGATAGGTAGGATGTGACTTGTGAGAGATCTCCTTTTAAATTAAGGAATACTCTTTCCGCTCCGTAGCTAATTTTGAATTCACCAGCTGATTAGAGTGATTGGAGTGTGATTCTTAGAAAAAGTGGATAAAGATGGGATGTGGAAATATATTTTATGTTTGGTGATGATTTGTGGTGGCGGTGGTGATTTGTGGTGGTGATGAAGATGGGATTTGGAAATATAGTAGATGAAGATGGATAGATGGAAGAAGAAGAAAGTGGGGGTAGTTGATGTTAGTGGGTTTGGGAAAAGACTAAAATACCCTCAGTGGATAGGTGCCTAACATCCGTTAGTGGAGCTCGTTAGTGTGGAGGACTAACGCTACATAACGTTTGTCATTTAAGGATGGTCGGTAAACCTTTTTTGGTCAAAGGACGAAACTTGTCGGTCAACGTAAACCACAAGGAAGAACGGTGTAATTTACTATATATATATATATATATATATATATATATATATATATATATATATATATATATATATATATATATATATATATATATATATATATATATATATATACTAGTTTTAAAGCAATGGGCGAGCATGACTTATAATTATCGTTGACATATTTTTCTATGACGAAAGAAGGTTGATAAAAAATGGCTGAAAAGTGGACATGTTGAAAAAAAAACGTTATATTTTTATAACAAATTTAGAATGAATGAATACAGATAAAAGAAACTTACTCTATCAATAATTACTGAACCTCCGCTCGCCGCCTCTGTTTTTGGGAATGCAACAATAGGACCTTACATTTATGAAGATGTATAACAAACTCATGTCATTGTTTACAGACTCACTGAACCATAAGCATGGTGAGCTGACACTAAACAAAAAAATCAAATCACATATTAGGACTATTTCTTACACAACAACAATGATCGCTTCATCAAAACATCGAAACCGGGAGTATCTTTCCTTCCAACAATTCCAAATTTGCACCACCACTGTTGAGATGTGACTCATAACATCCGCCACTCCAACTTTCTCTCTGCTGCCACTGAATCTCCACCTCCGATGATTGTTGTCACTCCTTTCCACTAAGTTCGACTAGCTTCTTTGCAGCGCATGCGTTCACAATCACCAAAATGATCATGACATGGTTCTCATATGAAAATAACATATAGAGTTGATATATGAAACGCACCTCGGTTCAACCGCAAATTTGTCAAACTCAAAACTCCATAGGTCCATTCTAGATGATTGTTTTGGTGGTCTCAAGGCATCATTGAATGTCTTAATGAATCGGTCCAATATCTAATCCCATCCACCCTACCTTGTACCTTGTAACTTAGTTGTTTGCTTTCTAACCCCCTAGTATAACATCAGAAAACAAAAGTCAGAGTGCATAAAATATAATTATACCAACACCTTGAAATATTGATTAAAAAATGTCATCATATCTTGTAGATATAATCTAACTATAAAATTTAATTCAGCAATCAAATTAAGACAAAATTTAGATATCAATAACTTTGGTTTTAAAGTAATGTTGATAATCATTATAAGCATTCATTTTGCAAGCGACCACATAATTTGAGACGGCCGTACTATAACTTTTCAACACCAAAGTTAGAGATCATATCCTGAACTTCACTAATATATCTGCAACAACGACACAGCCATAACTCATAACAAAGGGGCGTTTGGTTAAAGCTTATATGATGGGCTTATGAGCTTATTAGCTTATATGACTCAAATAAGCTCAAACCAAGTGTTTAGCTAAGCTTTAACAATTGAGTTGATAAGCCCACAAATTGTGGCTTTTAAAGGGGGTTAGGCATTACTCACCTTGCATCTTGAATGTCATTTTTGTTAGTCTTCTCATATTTGATTTTAGCGACAATCTCTGGTACAGCCTGCAAAACATCATTTATGGTAAGATTATTAACACTAACTGAGACATGGTATAAGAAGAAATTATGAAAAAGTTACTTACTTGTGGAAGCAAATATCTCCTATAGTGCAGAATTATCCCGTATATCCATCTGCAGTGAAAAAAGTATTTCAGAAACTATCTCAAGAACATTATAACTAAAAAACACGACTTACGGTGGATGAAAGTAGTCATCTTTAACTGATTTTGTCGATAATGTTTTATGTTAGAATGCTTTACATGTGAACTTTCTGAAGGATAACTGCTTGCTAAAAGAATCCGGTTGTCCAATCACCATGGTATTTGTTAACTGAAACTTGGTGCAAATAATCTTAGCTGATTTGTTTCAAAAGAAACCTTATTTACGTACTGCTGTTGTTACCTTCTTCACTTCATTATTCGGTCCTTTGGAGGAGAAGGTATACCAATGACCCACGGACGGCTGACGAATCCATATACGTCGATTGAATCTCTGAATGAGACACATCTACTTTAGCCTTCCCTTTATTAGTAGCAGACACATTCTCATGCCGTGACAACGTAGATCGAAGACACCGCTGAGCGAAAACAGGTTCACGGATAACTATACCTGCATTTGGACGATATCTTTTTTGAGTTGGGACATTGTCCAAAGGGTCATAAAAATCATTTGTTTAACGTAGTTAGGAGCGATTAAGGGGGTATTTAGCATTACACTTTGAAATTATTTAAGCAATAATTAGCTGTAACAAAAGATAGTGGACGAGATAGTGTAAGGTACTCTTACACCAGTTATCTGATTCTGTGATTTAAAAGTGCAATACTAACATCATTATTCTGTTTATGCAATCCGAACATGACTAATAAATCGAAAATGAGATAGCAAAAGTAACTTACCAACCATTGTTGTTGCCTTGATGACGGTTTCACGACCTTTGCCACAGACCTTAGCATCTTCTAGCAGGGTTGACAACATCACATCCATGAAATCGGCTTCTTTATCACACACTTTTTTATTCTCAATATGTTCGTCAACCCACTTTCCAATGACAGTATCAACCTCTTTCGCCACTTGCTTCATAGATTTCACATGCCCTCCAATGTCCATCCAATCCATATATGAAAAAAAATCAGATGAAACAAAAAGGCCACTAATGTATAACCCTTTCGTTATGGCTTCTTTTATATGCGAGTCTTCATTATTACCTTCATCACTACGCCTATTCAAAAATCTTTTCCCCGAACAGTTTTTTTAACACAAGAAAGAGCATTACATAGAGCTTTGGATAGAGCTTTGGTTGTATTTTATTTATTTATTTATTTATTTATTTATTTTTTCCTTGATATTTTGTGGTTATTCTTATTAAACCATTTATGACACGTTAAGATTAAGCTATTCTCCTATACACAAACATAATATAATTATAAAACAATAATTATCGATATACAAACATAATATGTGGAAGCTAAACTTTATACATAAAGATGACCATGACTATGAAAATATCATATACATAAGCTATTTGTTTTTTAATAGATAAAAATATATTATTAAATTTTTAGAAAAAACCGCACGCGTGCGCGGGCATTATCTGTTTAGTATGACGGGTCAAAATGGGTAAACTTTTAGGTAATGGCAAAATGATTTAGCTTTGGTTGACAGCTTAAAAATTTTCTTTTTGGGTTTCATACACTTAACATAAATGTTAAATATTAGTGTCTATTGTCATTGAACGACACTATCCAATCCGTTGAATGGCTAATATACCTTGAATAACTGTGTGTTGTTAGTAGGTACGTGAAAGCTTATCTCCATCAATGAATCTTTCTGCATTAAATCAAAAAGAAAAATAATAGAATAAGAATAGACATAAAGCCTAGTAGTATAAAGGTGCACAAACTATTTTATTCACGAGAAAGAAATGGTGGAATTTAATTAGCTAAGAGCAACCTCATTTGCACCAGTCGTGTCGTCCACATGGAATTCCAATATGACATCATTCTTTCCTTGCAGTTGTGTTTGTGACACGTCCATGAGGATATTTCAAATGCTTGTTTCGACCAACATTAAAAGACAACATATTGCACGAAATTTCCATAAGAAAAAAATACTCCATTAATTGACGGTATGAATAACATACTATCCTAAAACACATAGATAAAATGCTTGTTGCTATTGTTATCTAGTCATTACACCTCTATCTTACTAAGCGCATATTTACGCACATTATGCAATTTTGGAGATTTTTCATAAGCAACTAACGAAAACAAAGCAGAATAAGTTAAAGATGACATGACAAAGGGTCTCAACCATTTAGATCAACTTCTCCCCAATTTCTCCCACTAATAGAAAGCTGCTTTTCTTCTGTTGTTAACCCGCAAGAGTTCTGGAAAAAGTTGGTAAGGCTAATAACATCCTTGAAACTATATTTGTATTGCTGTGGCAAAGCATGCTCCACCAAATCATTATCAGGTCCAGAAGCAGGAACCAATACATTGATTTCACTTGACTTGGCAGTCGTTATAGAAGCCTCTAAAGAATCCTTGCTCAGGTACAACTGACAACCTGCTGAGTTGTCCACTGAAATAGTAGGAGTTGTGCCATGGTATTGCACCTCAATACTTTTCCAATTCACAATTTCACAAGCAGCAACAACATCCGTGAATACAACACCCATTTTTGTGCATTTGTCAACAGTTATGTTGTTAACTTTCCCTTTAATTTGTAGAACTGAATCTGATAGTTGATTTAGAAGGTATAATACATTAAAAAAACACTTTGGTAACTTTCAGCAAGTTTGACCCATTTCCTTTAAGTCGACCCATTGTGAGTAAATTGGTCAAAATTTGCCAACTCTATATCATTGTCAATATATTATTAACGTACAAAGACCAAGGGTAATTAAGACATGACATACCTCGAATGTTGATTCTTCAATATCTTTATCAGTATAAGCCAAAAGCGAGTCTAGCGAAAGTGATAATGAACAGAGCTGTTGCAGGAAATATGACAGTCAAATAACCCATGCAAACATATGAAACGCTGCACAATTTCATCAGTAGATATTTTAGAATATGTATGTAAGACAAAAGAATGTTAAAAACACCTACCTTAGAATGCTTGCGTCCTTTTGTCTGGATGAAAAACCCCGGATGCCTAGGGGGCTCCTCGGCCTTTTTCTTATCTTTCACCTCTTTAATCTTTGATTCGACTTTACCATCTTTGTCTTTTCTCTTTTTCCCATCCATAGATCTCTTATTCTTGTCAGACTGACCACCATCCGCTTTAGCTTTCTTCTCTTCCTTAACTTGTGTCTTCTTATCTTTATGTTTGATTTCATTTGAACCACCTTCTTCCTTTTTCTTCTCAGAGACCGATTTATTGTTCTCTGACTTAACTTCAGTTTCCTGATTTTCGGAGGCTGCAGTTTCTTCCCCAATAGTTGTACTCACTACATTTTCCTTGGCCACTTCATCCTTATTATTGGCTACCTTCTTCTTAGCAACCTTTTTAAATATTTTTTTCTTTACAACAGTTTTTTTATCGGTAGAAGTCTTAACGATCTAAGGAGTAGCGAGATGGCTCGGTACCTTCATTAACGACCTCTGTGTTTGCAAAGATATTTTCAACATTCTTGAATCCACTGTATCATCTTTTCGGTAACAACCTTCTTTTGACAACCTTTCTTATTATCTTTTTCTTTCCACCGCCGGTGTCTCGAACATCTGCGTTGTCATCAAAATTTTCTTTCGAATTCGCCTTGACTATCTCGACCCTTCTTTCTTCTCAATCACGACATTAGTTTTGTCATCTTTTACAGCTTCCTTTGCTTTATCTTTGGTGCCAGCTTTTCCTTAAATACATTTTAAAAATTGTATGTATTTAACTTAACCTGTACAGGTTTCTGCAATATACCTTCATTAGATATATTGGAGACTTGTATATATTAATCTATTAAGATTGTAGATAATATACACTCCCACAAGTAAGCTGTTGCATAATAGATGTCCTGCTGTGTGATAGATATCCAGTTTGCGTAATAGATTTATAAGAGACTTGCATAATCTCGTTTTGTACAATTTTGAGATTACATCAAACAAAAATTATATAGATTTATGCTTGTTAAGCTTGAACTTCCTGATAATAATTAACTACATGAAAGGGTGTGCTATGAATCATTCATATGGTGTAAAACAATGTTGCATCAACATATTGCCAAATATGCGAGAATTGTGTACCTTCAATAGATCAAAAACCCTTTCACATATGTACTGATTCCGAATGGTTACACCCCTTTTTTTGGTTGGAGTGTATCAAGTTGCACACAAAGAATCGCCTTTTGCATATCAAATGAGCCTTGAAAACATATACAGATATAAAATAGCTTATTATAAGTTCCACATACATGAAGTAAACTATAAAGATATCAGGGCATCTTTGTAAGTGAAGTTGGAATCATAATCACTTGAACCATTGCTCAATAGCAGGGCAAAACATCGTTCAGCAGTGCATGGAAAAGCATCTTGGTTGCTGCTCCTGTACATCATATATGCATGGCAATTAAATAGAACATATATCTAACTCTACCTGTAAGTTAATTTGAAAAATTGTTAGTCACATATGAATGATGAGAATACACTGTTTTTAGATGATACAGGATTAGGACGATGATATTAGGGTTGTGTGTAAAAAAAAATAATTAATGAATTAAGAAAAAATATATATTTAAGGAAAAGATATGTATAATAATTTTTTAAAAAAATAATTACTTAATATATTTTTGTAGATAAACTGTATTTACTATATGATTCCAATAAAATTATAACCATTTATAGATGATAATATGCAACATAATTATCAAAATAACTTGTTACCTAAGTGGTAAACACACAAGTTATTTATCAAAACAACCAAGGTTCAAACCCGAAAATTAACAATTAATTGCTTAGTTGGACAACAAATGCTTATGTGACATGAAATTTGATTATTTGGCATTGTGGTGGCATTAAGGCCAAATGTCTCATATTATATATAATATAGAGATATATATTGTGATTCTGGGGCCGCCTTATCACTAAGATCCCTTGAAGATGGTAAACCTGTTCTAGATAACAGCCACCTCAAAAACTACTTTTATGATAAGTGGTTTAAAGTGATTTAAGTTACATGATCCATGCATGTCTTTATTTATTATTCATAATCCTTGTAAAGAGAATTGTATAAGTATTGTCATTAAACAATAACACTCAATTTGAACCATTATGAAGGCGTGAAAGATGCCGCAGTGTAGATTGGCATGAATGAAAGTGGAACTTCAAAAATCTTGATACTGAATAAAGAATCCCAAGAATATGCTTTAGCTAGATACTGAAAATGCAAATGTGTCTTTAATACTACAAAACCATAGCTCAATGAGGGTTTGATTGACCCCACGAAAATTGTTCATAATACTTTTGTTTAACTCTAGCTGATATTGTTGTTCACACTTATAAAGATGCAAAACTTATCTGTGTTGTTCGAGTTTTAACATTTACAATCACCTATTATGGCAAGTGTATAGTCGCATAGACCAAATTCCATATTAAACTTTCTAAGATCAAACAACCATAACAACAATCTTTGTTCTTCATGTAGTAATTTCATTTCCCTGCTTTTTATGACTTTATCTGGTTACAATGTAATATAAATCTCTGATGTTTTTTTAAAGATTGTGATTTCAGAATAACAATCTTAATCTAATCTAAGCAATAAAAAATACACTTCAACAAAAACAAATTGAACACTTTTTCTCCATACATGTACAAATGCGGCACCATTGATCTCTGCTTTGCCTATTTACCGCCATGATCGTGTATCTTCTGAAGATATGGATATCGAAAATTGAGATATATGATGCAAAATATGACATTACAAGCTATCTCGAACAGTAGGGAAACTTGTTCCGTCTTTGACATGGCCCATTGCAGATGGCAATGGCCATCTCAACATACTTGGGCCTAAAATCTGTCCAGAACAAAGATAATCAGTATGCATACATAGATGTGCATTTGCATAGGAACATTACTAGAAACTACTTCGTCTATGGACATAACACAACCCATAAAACAGATTTTGAAGACTGGTATGTCTAGGGTCGAGGTGGAAAAATGGGCGGGCCGGTCGGGCATGGGCAACGGGCTAAACGGGCAATAGCCCAACGGGCACGGGCTTAAACGGGCACGGGCTAAACGGGCTCATGTTATACGAATCACTTTAGAAAAGACCTAAAACGACAAACAAAAATTTCTCAAACGTAACACCTCATTTATATTTTAGTAACTAAATATACTATATCTATAAGTTTTTCATTAAAGACAATTTAATGTTCGAGAAAAACATGTGCCCATATGCCCATTTAACTTCTAAATGGGCAATACATGCCCATTAAAAAAAATAGGGGGCTAAATGTGCCAAAATCTTTTAAAAAGTTGCCCATTTAGCCCATTTTTTTGATTTTGGGCACAAATTGCCACCTAACTCTCGGGAAAATGAAAAGTAAAGACGGTACCATGGTGAGATTTCTGTATACACCAACATCATATGTATGCTTATAAATTTGTCCCGACTTTTGTGCCAACCATGCTGTTCTAGTCCCTTCATAATACTGGGAACAAAACAAAATTGAAATTATTTTTCATCAGATTACAATGTTTATATAGACACATAGCTTAAGAGACATGTTTGATGGTTATATATGTGTCATGAATACCCTCAATACTTATAACGAGAAAGGAACTTCTTACCTCTATCGTTGTCATATTATGTGTCAACAGGTAGATATGCCAGCCAAGGAGAGTTCCAAGTGTCAAACTTAAGAGAGAGATGATTGCCCCCGATGTAATCTGTTAAAAATAGGCTAATAAGTCATTCATGTAATGAAGAAAACATTATTCTGTACAAAATCCAGGCTTGTAAATAAAACGGTCATATAATCCGTTACTTCAAAAGAAATTGATATCATGAAGCCGATTACTATCATGTTTGAGATTAAGGGTGGCAATTCCTGACACGATACAAACACGACACACGACTAACACGAAAATAAACGGGTTAGGGTTGGGTCTAAACAAGTTTCGGGTCGACTCACTTAACATGTTTAATTTATTCTAAAAATTATATTTATATTTGATTATACTAGACGAGTACCCGTGTATAGCAACGGGATTTTATAGCGACAAATCGTTTTGTGTTAAAAAAAAAGTTTATGGGTTATAAACGAAAAAATAATATTAGTTTGAAGATTTGGGATAAAAATAATGTTTTGAAACCCGGTTTGACCCGGGTGGTTCAACCGGTTGAACCGTTCCGATCGAAAAACGGGTCGATTTAAACCGAGTCAACCCGACGGGTTGGGTCAAAACGGGTCAACCCACCCGGTTTGAAGCGTCCCGGGTCAACCCGGTTTTCGATATGTTTTAATAATTTCCTTTTAAAATATATGTTTTCAACATTTCCTTTTTTAGTTTCAACTTTTCACTTTTTACTTTTTGTTTTTTCCTTTATATATAGTATGGCAAGGTACCCATGCATTACGGCGGCGAGTACCCTGTGACGATTAACCGGAGAAATAGATCTCGATGAGAGCTGTGTAACCAGTATGTATCGGTTTCAATGGGTCTTCTCTGGTTCGTTTTCGGATGGCTTTTATTGGTTCGCCGAACCCGTGGCGTCACCTTTTCCGGTTGAACCCGTTGGTCCGGTCCGATTTTCAAAACTATATGTACCATCAACTTGTTAGCTTGTATGAAGCTTTGTGTGTTTTATTAATTTGTATAATGTGTATAATAACATGTACTTTTCATTTTAGGGTGTTTTAAAAATAACATTAATTAGTGTGTTTAATTATTTTATATTTTGAATTATATTGTAGCTTGTTTAAATTGTACATTGTGAAAATTTTATTGTACTTTTTAGTAAAGGGTGTTTTAATTAGTTGTTTTAATTTGGTAAATATGCCTTTAATTGGTTGTATAATGTGAATAAATTATTGTACTTTTAAGTAATAGGGGTGTTTTAATAAGAGTATTAATTACACCATACATTTCTCTCACATTTGACTTTCAACATTTCATTTTTCAATGTTTGACTGTTTTTCTTTTATATGTAGTATAGATATAGATGTAGTATAGATATAGATGGGTTAAATGGGTCAAATGATTCGGCCCGCCAACAAGTGTATCAATTGGTTGTACTTTTTAGTAAGGGGTGTTTTAATTGGTGGTTTTCAATTTGGTAGATATGTTTTTAATTGGTTGTACAATGTGAATAAATTATTGTACTTTTAAGTAATAGGGTGTTTTAATAAGAGTATTAATTACACCATACATTTCTCTCACATTTGACTTTCAACATTTCATTTTTCAAGGTTTGACCGTTTTTCTTTTATATGTAGTATAGATATAGATATAGATATAGATGGGTTAAATGGGTCAAATGATTCGGCCCGCCAACAAGTGTAACCCGCCCACTTGTTTAAACAGGTTAAGTGGGTTGACTTGCTAACCTCCAACCCATTTAGATACACGGACCGTGTTTAATTATATGTGTAAATGGGATAGGGTTGACTTGGACAAACCCTTCAACTGATTTGCCACACTTATTTGACATTAAGGCAAACAACCCGAACCCTTCAACCTGATATGTCACCCTATTTGACATTGAGATGGCACGGTTGCCAAATAGATGTTACAATGCAGGTCGTATGATCTTGACTATCGCATATTTTGCATAATATGGGTAACCATGTAAATCTAGACTCGCATATCACAAAAGGAATCTATTGTTAATTCTCAACAAGCATGTTAAACTATACTTGACTAGGGGTACATATCATAAACATACAACTAAGGGGGCGTTTGGTTGGAGTAATTTGAAATTCCGGAATTTTAAATTCTAGAAAATTTAAATTCTTGAGAATTTAAAATTAGAATTTAAAATACCTTCGCATGTTGGTTGTGAAATTTATAAATATATTTTTATTTTTTAATATAAATTTCATAAATATTCTTTAAAAGTTTATAAAAAAAAGTTATAAAAAAGGTTTATAAAAAATTTATAAATAAAGTTTATAAAAAATTATAAAAAGTTTATAAAAAGTTTTATAAAATTTTATAAGAAATTTATAAAAAAAAAAAAAATTAATAAAAAAAGTTTATAAAAAATTGATAAAAGAAGTTTATAAAAAATTTATAAAAAAAGTTTATAAAAAAATTATAAAAAAAAAAGTTTATAAAATTTATAAAAAGTTTTATAAAATTTTATAAAAAAAGTTTATAAAAATAGTTTATAAAAATTGATAAAAGAAGTTTATAAAAATTTATAAAAAAGTTTATAAAAATTTATTAAAGGTTTATAAAAAGTTTTATAATATTTTATAAGAAATTTATAAAAATTTATAAAAAAAATAGTTTATAAAAAATTGATAAAAGAAGTTTATAAAAAATTTATAAAAAAAGTTTATAAATAAAATTTATAAAAAAATTATAAAAAAAGTTTATAATTTTTTTTTCATATATATTATATTTAAAAGTTTATAAAAAAACAATAAGAAAAAAAGTTTATAATTTTTTTTTCAAGTAAATTAGAATTCCCCACTTTTTGGAGGCATTATAATTCTCTCCATTTTGGCAATTCGTGGAATTCTAAATTACTTCAAAGACCCTCACTTAAGTTACCAAACATGATATTTGAAGGCAATTGAAATGCGAATTCCCCCAATATACTCCAATTTACTCCAACCAAACGCCCCCTAAGGGTTTCTTTTCATATTTTTTTGTGGTTAAATTCACGAAATCCTAACAATAATGGTCATATAAACGGGAAATGAACAGCCAATAATTAAGTTATAACAATCAATTTTATAGGGTCCAACATAACTGACTCTGGTTCTAACTTTTTGATTGTTAAGAACCAAAATAGTCATATCCTAAAGAAGTCAGTTTATATTTACTGCAGGAATAATTAATTTTAGCAGAAGGGAAGTTAATCCATAACTTAATCATAAGATTATCTTATCATCATGTCACAATATTCACTCTGGAAAATGCGCATTCGAACACCCTTTAAGACATCGTTACATATAAAAAAATCAGGATGAACCGTCAAGCTTTAACCTTCTACACTATAACCTTAAAGATTTTACATTCACCATGGATTCTTAGTAATACCCTCATAAAACTTGACATTGAGTTGAAGCTCATAACTTTCTGGAAACAAGCAATAAGCATTTCTATCTATAACTTATAAGGTTTAGATGATGTCATAGCCCAAGTTTCATGCTATGCAAAATGTAGTATCTTACCCAACAAAATAAGTTCAAATAGAATTTAAATTCTTACATAAAATGTTTTGAGATGAGTTGACCAGGCAGACTCCCAATCCTTTTGAAATCCACAACAAAAGTAAGTTCAAATAGAATTTAAATTCTTACATAAAAGGTTTTGAGACGAGTTGACCCGGCAGACTCCCAATCCTTTTGAAATCCACAACCAATGATTATAACCTGTACAATTCGAAAAAGATATAGAAAATGAGATCCGTGTAATGATAAGAACCAGATAGAGTGCTCTGCACATACCATAGAATGAAGACATGAAATAGTTGCATAGAAAACAAGAAGGAAAAAGCTTTATAGTTCCTTTGACCAACGCAGTTGTTTATCCATGTGCAATGATGATCCTAAACAAAAATTCAAGGCGTGAAGATATCATGATTAACACACGTTATGAACCTAAAATATGATGGCCATGCTTCCACAAAAACAAGGTGGTTTTGCCTTTGTAGTCAAATGAGTTACTGGGTGATATGAAATTTAATGAGACCTCTACTGCTGTCCTTAAACAAGGTATGCGTTTGACTGCTTAGATCAAATATGTAACATATGACTGCACAATGACAAATAAAGGGATCTAGTTGAACAAAACCAATGCAAATTATTTTGTAAATTAACTTGGATCTTAAGGACAACACAAAAAAAAACCCGAACTTAAGATACAATATTAAGGAGAAGTTCTTAATAACTAACTTTATTAAATTCCCAGAGAAAGACAGATACTAATAATAAACATATTAGTTTTTCAGCTTACAAGATGAAGCTTGACCTAAAAAGTCAAACCATGTTTTTATTCTACAGAGCATGTTATTGTATTTACTACCCACCATTTTCAAGACACATCTTCTGCAAATACGGCAATGGTGTGCTCTTGGAGGCTTGTATGCAGAACACTTGTCACATCGTTTTTTGAGTGCTTCCTAAAATGTGCAAATCATGAAAGCATTAACAATCCAAAACAGATGTAAATAATCCAAATGAATAATAATCTTTGTCCCATTACTACGATTACAGTTGACTTTTAAAGGTCATGCGGGTAATACGTTGGTTTTCAACTTCACAAGTTATCTTTACTTGATTTATCTACCAACATAAAAGGTGACTACATTAAATTAAACAACTACATTTCCAGTACCAAAAACATGGCATCCGAAAATAGTAAAAATATTAATGCCATTTATTAGTGAAAAGTAATATTGGTTTAGAGGGTTGAACATATAGATAAAGGGCTTCCTAATGTTAACCATAAATGATAGCAAATAAATGGGCAACAATGCAAAGGGATGGGGCCGTAGATTAGGCTATCATGATAGAAAAGCACTCATAATATCCCTACATTTTATTTTATTTTTCAATCATCAGTGAGAGCTTAATATTATTCGACGGAAATTAATCTTTTCTCACGTCACTTTTGTCAGCACCCCTTGCTCTATATTACTATCAAGACTTCACTCAACAGAGATGCAACCATCACTTAACATGTTTGGGTCCTAGGTTGAACTTCGCCAGCATTTTTTTATATAATGCTACGGTGGTAAACCCATAACACTGAAAATTCCACAAGACGCTTGGTGCTAGACAAGACCCTTCTCTAAAGCTCAGTTCTCGAGTTTTAATTCCGTTTCCTTTCCCTTTCCGCCCAAAAGTAGGAGGAAGATTTCACTATCAAATCTTCCTCTCCTCTTCTTTACCGATTCCCGTTCCCCTCTTAAATAAAGCTCAAGAATACAAAAAACTTTCCATTTCCTTTCCTTTCCTCTCAAATTTCAACTCGAGAACTGAGCGTAAGACTTATACTATTTCTTATGACTCGAAAATAAAAACATTTGTGTGAATTTTGTAACAACTTCCACGCCAATGTTGCACTAGGATGGATAGTAGCAGGTTCAACCTAAACATCTTGGACTGCATTTTTTCTGGAATGGAGGGTTCAAATTTTTTGTATGTAATAACAATAATATAACCCATGTAGGTAGCCATCTCCATTATTTCAGATCGTTCTTACAGTTCATTACTTGAAACTCAACTGAAAAAAACCTAATAAAATTGAATTCTCATGTCCATGTGTGACCAGAATGGAAGCCATATAAAAATGCCTTAATAAGTCGACATTTAAATACTCGTCATCAAAAAAAATTATTAAAACCATCTTAGAAACTCTGATCGAGTCCTCAGCAGGCACCTCCATCCAACACATATAAAATTATACAAACTAAGATAATACTAATTTGTCCCATTACTAATTGATGCCAAAACATTGTGGAATATCTTCTATTTCTTGAATGATTCACATAATAATAAGATTTCAAAGGGATCAAGAGCTCTCGTAAATTAAGGTCAGGTCAAAGGGTTGAACATATAAATAGGGGTCAAAATATTATCAGTAAGGACATAGTGGGTACATGTGTGTAAATATATAAGGGGAACATGCCACATATTAAGGCGGTCCATGAGCCCCATCATGATACGAGAGTCTAGAACACTTACAGTATTCCTCCGTATTGCTTTCTTTTACATGTAAGAGGTTGAACGTATTCGACAGCCAGTACCATATTATGGTTAATTATTTACATCACTACTGTCAGCACCTTTTTCTAGTTCACAAATTACAATTTAGAACTAGGGGAAATTGTAATTAATTGAGTACCTCTAAGCCTATAACGCATAAAATCACGCTTGCATTCTATTATTATCTATACTTCACTTCATCCACATGAAGCCCTCACAAGAATCAGGTTCAAACCTCACTAAACATCTTGGGGGTGGCTAAACGCTCAAGGATGGCCGCATACATCTTGGTCAAAAGACTCGCCCTCCCCGGGTAACATGAAGAGGACAAACTCTATTCGTCTGCTTCACTTCATCCACACATGCAACCAAAAATGTTTGTGTCCTTAGTCCTAAAATGAGCCTCACCAACCTCTTTTAGACAATGCTATGTTGGTAAGCAATCATGATATTGCATTATTGCGAATTCACAAATTGCATGATGCAAACTACAACCTTTTCCCTAACGTTAGTATATTTGCTTATGAACAGAAACAATAGCCTAATCTTTTAATATGCAAAAAAATGTAGCTCTAAAGCCCATTTACTCACCTATTGAAGCATAGCACTCAGTTTTGGAATGGTATATACTTATCTTACATTTATCTAGTCATTCGCTCATTCCTCTTAACATGGATATACTTGGTCGTTGAGGTCAAACAGGATAAATTCGTCACAGTTTGATAAGACTCAAAAAATTTCATAAAATAGAAATCAAATACCAGAAAAAGAAAATGTGTCAACTTGTAACAACTTACATATATTGCATTAGGATAGTGGCAGGCTCAACCTCAACAATGAAGGTGCATCATGGAAGAAAAATAACCCTAGTAATCCAACCGCTTGGAGTTAATTTTTTAAAACTAGAAGGTGCAGGTTCGACCTATTTCTTGGGTGTTGTGTCATATAATGTCAACAGATGAGACTACCGAAAAAATCAGATTAGAGGAAATAATTTGTCATCTAAAGGTTTTAGATCAAATAGGGAAATCATATTTGGGATACTATACACCATATGATAAACCAAAATTTGGGAAATCATATTCGCTTAGTTCATCTAATATAAGCTAAGAGTCTAAGACATAGTTGTATGCAAGTATAAATCATATCTCAAAATCGATCATGCATCGTAAGAAAATAAAACGATACGCTCAGCTCGAATTCGATCACAGGTAACAAATATTGATATGAACCGGCCAATTCTCATAGAATATTGTCCGCTTTGGCACCTCCGCCACACGGATTTGCTCTTGCTACAAGCCCATACATTGCACCAAAATGCATCTACGAATATCTGAACACATACCAATATTCCACAATTTACGCAAACCTTAACCATACTAAACGGTCTAAACCACAGTTTCTAAATCATGGTCACACAATCATAATCCAAATCCAACAACTATAACCACTAATCTCAAAAGGCATCATCAAAACACAACTTTTAACCAAACCAAACAAACCAACAAATCTACAAAAAATTTCTTACAGCTAGTCTTGATTCTTGATCTGAGCCATCATTATTTTCAATATCAGGAAAATACCCAGATGGGACACCACCAGGATCAGTAAGAACATGCCACATATTAAGGCGATCCATGATCCCCATCATGATACGAGAGTCAATAACACTGTACAATATTCCTCCATATTGCTTTCTTTTACTAATAAGAGTTTGAACGAATTCGACAGTCAGCACCATATTATGACTAATTATTTACATCACTACTGTCATCACCTTTCTCTAGTTCACAAATTACACTAAGGTAAATTTTGAGTAAATGAGTACCTCTAAGCCTCTAACGCATAAAACCATGCTTGCATTCTATTATTATCTAGACTTCACTTTATCCACATAAAGTCCTCACAAGAGTCGGATTTAAACATCACTAGGTAAACATCTTGGGGTGGCCATGGAAAGGGTCGGAACGGTCACGGGCCAGTCAGGCCGCGCACATCTGATCCTAAAGACTCGCCCTCCCTGGGTAACTTGAAGTGGGAAAACCTCATCCATTTACTTCACTTTATCCACATGCAAGCATCACTAACCATGTTTGTGTCCTAAGTCCTAAAATGAAACTCGCCAACCTCTTTAAAGACAATGTATGTTGGTAAACAATCATGTTACTGTGACTTCACAAATTGTATGATGCAAAATTAGACCACTCCCCTGATGCTAGTACATTTGCTTATAAGTGCTACGTTTATTTTAATATGTAAAAACAATATATTACGTTTATTTAGTCATTCACTCATTCCATCTTAACACAGAGACACTTGGTTGTTGAGGTCAAACAGGATAACAGTTTGATAAGATTCCAAATTTTCCATAAAACAGAAATCAAATACCAGAAAAAGAAAATGTGTCGACTTGTAATCCATTAGGATAGTAGCATGTTCAACCTCAACAATGAAGATGCATCATTGGAGAAAAATAACCCAAGTAATCCAACCGCTAGGAGTCTACTGTATTTTGTAAAACTAGAAGGTGCAGGTTCTACCTATTTGTGGGGCTTTGTATCATATAATGTTAACTGATGAGACTACACGAAAAAACAGATTAGAGGAAACAATTTGTCATCTAAAGGTTCTAGATCAAATTGGGAAATCATATTTGGGATACTAGATTTATTTCGGTATAAGTGTCCGAACAAAAAGCAGTGAGAAAGAAAGTGTCCATTATTCGATTAGTTCTTCTAGGATAAGCTAAGAGTCTATCATGCATTTTATAATAATAAAACGATAAGCTCAACGCTAATTCGATCACATGCAACAAATAATCCACAGTTCGCACAAACCCAAACGACCAAACTATACTAACCACATTTTCTATAACATGATCACACAATCATAATCCAAATTCAACAATTATAGCCACTAATCTCAAAAGGGTATCATCAAAACACTACTTTTAACCAAACCAGACAATAAATTAACAAAATTTCTTACAGCTTGTCTTGATTCTTGATCTGACCCATCATGATTTTCAATATCAGGAAAATACCCAGATGGGACACTACCAGGATCAGTAAGAACACACACTAAAAATGAATAAAGTGTGAAAGATGCCAATAAAGTGAAGATCACAACATTAGTATAACCTGTTGTTGAATTTGTTAACCCAATCCAATCATCAAGAAATATAAAAACTGTACCATAATATAATAATTCCATTAGTACTAAAACTGCTAATATTGGTATTGATATAAATCTTTTCCATTTCATTTTTGTCTATTGGGTTTTCTTGATTTTGAATTCGGGGGAGATTGATGAGAGAAGTGCTAATAAGTTTTTTTTTTTTTCTTTTTTTTTTTTTAATTTATCTGTTTCCCCTGTTTCTTGTTTTTGTCAAATAAAAAGTTTTTAACTCGGTCAACCTTAATAATTTATTTTTGAGTAAGCTCCAAAATACGTTCGTATAGTTTCTCAGTTTCGCACCATCATCCCTCTCGCAAAAGTTTAACAAATCGTCACTCCGTTAGTAAAGTTAACGCATATCATCCCTCGGTTAAAATAAGGACTAACGGTGCAAATTATTTCTCAGTTATCTCCTAACGAGATAGATAATGTTTACACCATTAGTCCTCGGGGTTAACGGTACTTGCAGTTAGTCCTTTTTACGTTTTCTTAGTTTTTCGTTTCGCCCGTTTTTCGTTTTATTTTTTTTTATGTTTTGTTGTTTTTTCGTTTCGTATTTTTTCGTTTTAAATCATTTTTTTACGTTTCGCTTTGTTTTTACGTTTCCGTCCTTTTGCGTTTTCGTCCATTATTTTGAATTTTCGGTTAAAATCTTGCGGCGTCTTGATGTAAAACATCATTAGGACAACTTTCGTGCTTTACACTTTTGATGATTTGGACCAAAATAGGTCAAAATTGTTATTTAAAATCGATCTGAAACATTTTATCTATTTTCATACGTTTTATCCATTTCATACATTTTATCCGTTTTCATACATATTATATGTATAAAATGAATGAAACGGATAAAACATAAAAAACGGACGAAAACGTAGAATAATAGCGAAAACCAATAAAAGTGTATGAAAATGGATAAAACTTATGAAACGTGAAAAAGGGCAACGTAAAATACGATCTAAAACATAAAAAGCAGACGAAAACATAAAAAACAAATTAAAACGTAAAAGCAGAAAAACGTAAAAGCGGTAAACGTTTAAAAGCGGTTAAAAACTAATAAGCGTTAAAAAGCGGCGTAAAAAAGCGGTAGAAATGTAAAAAGCAGACGAAAAAGGAAAAAAGGGCAAAAACATAAAAAGCAGACGGCGTAAAAAAATGGTAAAGAACATAAAAAGCGAGTAAGCGTAAAAGGACTAGCAGTTGCAAATACTGTTAACCCGGAGGATTAATGGTGTAAACATTATCTATCTCGTTAGGAGATAGCGGAGAAATAATTTGCAGATTAGTCCTTATTTTAACGAGGATGTATATAGGTTAACTTTCACTAACAGAGTGATGTATCTGTTGAAACTTTTGCGAGAGGGATCTATGGTGCGAAACGGGGTAAACCACAGGGATGTATTTTGGAGTTTACTCTTTATTTTTAGAGTAAATTACACGGATAGTATCTAAGGTTTGTCCAAAGTTTTATCCACAGTCCTTAAAAGTTTAAAGTTGCATAGATAGTCTTTATCTCTAGAAAGAATAACACTTATGGTCAATTTTTTAACTGGTGTTAAGTGAGTTCCGTTATAATTTATACTGTAACATATTGGTTATCATAAACACACAAACAACAAACACAAGGTTCGAACTAAGGTGAGTCTAGAGAGAGAAAGATGGAGAGAATGAGAACTTCTAGTGAGAGAAAGTGTAAGTAATATTATGAAGCTCCACCTTTTGCCTTGGGAGGCAAAGAGTATTTATAGTGTCTTACAAAATACGCCACCTACGAGCTGTGGATCAGGTATACAGTGGGTAAAGACTCGTCCGTCCTCCACGGTGTTACTTAACTAACTACTAACAATAACTAATTGACTACGACTACTAGCTTTCTAATGCTTACATATACTTGAGGTAACACGGAGTGAGTGAACCAGCGAATTGAGTTTCACTGATTGATGAAAAACTGATTTGAAAAAACAATCGTGTATTGCTTAAGAGAAAGAGTTTTGCAATACGACGAAGGTTTTATGAGAAAGATCAATTTTCAATCATAAATACCCTTTTTATTTGAAAAATTAATACATAGTCGATGTGCTAGAGAAAAGAGTTGTAGCGCACATCGAGAGGTTTTTCAAAAGTATTCGTCAATTCATTTCCTGGACTAAGGTTGATTCAAGAGTGAATAGCCCTATTGTTTCTATCCAGTTGTCACAAGTTTCATTCATGAAGAATCTCACATGTCACCCACCAAAAGCTTGTTTGATGTCGGCTCTAGAAGGATTTCCATCTTCATTGTGAATATTTTACATATCACTCGGATGTTCTGGCAAATACCACAAGGATAATCGTGGGACTCTCAATATATATATATATATATATATATATATATATATATATATATATATATATATATATATATATATATATATATATATATATATATCTTACCTTCATTGTGTGTGAACAAACAAGTCTTTATAAATTGTGTGTCCTAATGAGATTTATTGATGATGTCTTGGCTCTAGACTCTATAGTGCATTTTGGTTTCCTATTTGGAGACTAGGGAGAGGGTCTCCTTCTTCAATATCAACTATCTCTAAGAGAAAGTCGATAGATTATGTAGGTTCCTCGTGAGAATGAAACAAGTCCTTTTAAGAGAACTTGAGTAGCTTGGAAAGATTAGTGCAGTGCGTCACTAGGTCCATGACGTCTTGTCTTCAATACCGGCGTTACCTTAGTAACCACCATTAGCATATGTATTGAACCCGGTTTATGCCCTAAGTTTGAATTCTTGTAGGACTATTTCTTTTCACCCTTTTCACTTTTCATTTCTTTTTCATTCTTCAATCCCTTCAGTGCTTACCGAGACTTCATTACTAGAACCTTGTTGGGTTTATTCCAGTTCTAGCTCTATCTCAGTCGGCACTCTTCCCTTATTCTCACTTTTCTCATTTTTTCATCATACCTAAGGACTTCTACACTAACTAGTGGATTGTCCCTGAGTAGATCCCTCCGGCTCTGGCGGGATCATGGGAACTAATACCTAACCTTACCATCCTTATAACTCTAATGCATAAAGTAAAATGGTCGGTCTTTAGGTACAGTTCTTTCCGCCTTGAAACCAAATGAAAAACCATTTGAAAAATCAATCAAGGTACTGTGATATATAATCAAAGCATTTTGTACCTTAATTATTTTTTATCATTTAGAAATGCGTCCCCTCAACATGTGCATTGTTTATTGGAAATCGTTTGGCACATGGAGGAAGGATCCAATTACTCTTGTCTCACGGTTTCGACTTGATTTTGTTTTCTAAAATGATCACCATCTATCCCCCAATCAAATCTAATATTTTAGACAGAACACTTTGGGGAAAGATGTGGCTTTTCTTTTAATCGCTCCCCCTCAATATGTGCATCGATATTCGAAAGAGTTTAGCACATATTAGAGAGAACCTGCACTTTGAATCAAAACGATCACCTTTTATCAAATTTCTTATTTAAATCACATTCTCTCCCCCGATCAAAAATATCAAACCCCTTGAGATTTGGGATCCCAAGTGATTTAAATAGGTTTAGAAAACATGGGAGAAAATGTGGTCTGATTTAAATGCTCTTTTAGTATTTGGATAAATGCTCCCCCTAAACATGTGCGTCGTGTATTTGAAATCGTTTAGCACATGGAGGAAGGAGTGCCTTTAAAAGACTGAAACAATCACCATTTTATCAGATTTGAGATTTAAATCACAATCTCTCCCCCGATCAAAAATATCAACCTTTTAAGATTTGTGATCCCAATTGATTTAAATCATTTAGAAAATTTTGGGGAAAGATGTGCCTTGATTTTGAAATTAACTGATAAGGAACAATTTTTTATATTTAAGATAGTTAGTGTTAGGTATGATAATTTTAAGAGATATTTAAGTAAAAGAAAATTTTTCATTTTGAAATATCTTTGAGTTTAACGAAAAATCATACGCTGACACGTAACATCAAAGACTTTAGATCACTACTTCATAACGTACAAATGGACTCTTTTGTAGAAATATCGTTTGAAAATATTTAATTTGAAATCACTCTCCCCCTCAATCGATGACCATATTCGTTGATTGAGTGACTTATGTTTTGACAAAATGGAGTCCGGTTGATATTCAAAAGTTTGAGTCCGATGTATTTTCAAACAGTATTTTTTTCATCTAAAGTCCCGTGCCATTATTGAACGACATTTTTAAGACCGTAGATGTTATCGATACTAGAAGACATGCCTTGAGAAAACAATATTTTTGGTATTTTCAAATTTTCTGATTTTTATGGATTTTTGTTGATTTTATATTTTTCTATTTTCTTTTTGTTGGTTTTATAATTTTGTATTTTGCTTTTTGAAATTTACAAAGTAGACAATTTAATTTAAGAAGATGATGATATGAGTACCGAGATAAGGATATCATTCAGCACGTTGTAGAAGATAGAAATCATCATCTCTTAAACTTTCACCACCAAAGCTTTCGAGGCTCCTGAATAGTCGTCAGAACATGAACCTTCTAAAAGTGAGGCTTTGGTAGCTTCCCCCCAAACCAAAAATCTTCTTGTTGAGCAGATTCAAAGCTCTCTTTCAAGCTTGCCTTAGCCAGGTGCACATCGGAGCACACCATATCATAAATCTTGCTGCTCCTTTTAAGAATGATCATCGTGATTCTCCGTTCAGGGTTTCATCAAATAGAACAGCAACGTATCATCTCACGCTTGAAATAATCTTCTCATATTTCTTACCACTGAAGTCCGAAGTGATGCATACCAAAAGTGTCAAGAGACCACTTCCCCCAAATAGTTGAAGTGATGCAGTTAGTCTCATTGTATAAAGCTTAAGAACCCGAAGTACACATATACCCAAAGAAAGAATAACCGATAACACCGAAGTAGCAGGTTGAATCACTGATCATCTCTGCGGATATCAACTCCGAAATGTATGATTAAGCTCGATCATATGTACCTGCTGTGCGTCCCCTATGTACACATTTATCTCCCCTGATGATTGTGTATAAAGCTCAAGAACCCGAAGTACAAAATATCCAAAGAAAGAATAACCGATAACATTAAAGTAGCAAGTTGAATCACTGATTATCTCTGCGGATGTCAACTCTGGAATAAGTGATTAAGCTCGATCATGTGAACCTGTTGTGCATCCCCAATGTACACATTGCTCTCCCTTGATGATTGCGATCCCATCATAATCATCACACAATTGTGTACCTCTTTAATCATCAGAAACTGTCTCTTACATCTCTTCCCCATTGTAGTTGGAATAATAACACCAAAAGCCACGAGATACACACTGAGTTTCTCTGCGGTTATGACATTTGTCTTCCCGGAATAACTTCAATCAAGCAGAAGTATTAAGTTCGTCATGTGTACTTGTTATGCTTTTAGATGTAAGTCTCCTCCCCCTTGCTGATTTTGATACCTCAGAATCAACAACACATTATAAACCCTTATACTTGAAATCTTGTGAGAAGAACTTAATTAGTTCAAATGTATTCTGTGAGAATCAACTTTTTGAAGAACAATATGAGCAAATCTAATTAGGGATGAAGTTCAGGCTTTTCACTCTCCCCCAATTAGTGCTCTCCCCTAAACTGACAATCTTTCTGATGAATGCCCGTAATATGAAGAAGTCTTTTGATAATTAAATGCATGACGTCTTTAGTCTTCTAACGCGTAGCGGAAAATGTAGAACAGAATGTAGACTCGACCTTCTTCAAGATTGTCCATTTGGGGAACAAAATGTCAACATCTTCATCTCACCAAATGCATTCAAGTTAACTTATATATAGCAAATCAGCCGTAACGTACACATGGTATGGTAACACTAAACTAACAAGTTGGAACACTTATAATCTTGAATTTGTTGCCGAGATAGGTGGAGGTGGATAAGATAGAAGTACGGAGAATAAGACAAGAAGAGATACAAAATCAACCAATCTTTGACACAAATCGTTTTATAAGTCATTAAACCTGATCAAGTGTACTTGTTGTGTGTCCTTGGTGTACACATTCTCTCCCTCATGATGATTACGATTTACCGGAATCAACATAATGATGTGTACATGAAGCATTAACTGGAAGAACTTTATCATTAATCATATCAGCCCGTGAGAAGATGTCAACCAACGGCTCTTAGTAGAAACTACATGTGAAGATGACCCGATAAGAAGAGACTCGGTTCTTACATGAGTTCAAAACGGTAATGTATAAGAGTCGTATGACCATTTATTATCAAATGTAAATCAACATGCAGTATATTCACACTTCTCCCCCTCAAAAATTGCATACGAAGTTGCCATTTTTGATTGAACAAGTGAATATCATCACAATGTAGTTTATTCACACTTCTCCCCCGCAAAAATTGCATATGATATCGACATTGCCATTTTTGATTGAGCAAGTGAAATAAGAATACAATCAACGGTAAATAGATCTACTTGATGACTGAGCAAGCATGGAAAAATCATGAAGCTTGTTGATGAGAATGGTCATAAATAAGAAGATTTCTCTTCTTCCGAAGATAAGGCGCACTGAAGCGTACACATTTCTTTTCTTTAAGGAACGAGGCTTGAACTGGATTGTTCAAACGTCATCATTACATTACAGTATATTCTGAAAAATATACAACAAACAAAGTAGATGATCAATCCTTTGCTCTGATACCATTTGTAACATATTGGTTATCATAAGCACACAAACAACAAACACAAGGTTTGAAGTATGGTGAGTCTAGAGAGAGAAAGATGGAGAGAATGGGAACTTATAGTGAGAGAAAGTGTAAGTAATATTATGAAGCTCCACCCTTTGCCTTGAGAGGCAAAGGGTATTTATAGTGTCTTACAAAATACGCCACCTACGGGCTGTGGATCAGGTATACAGTGGGTAAAGACACGTCCGTCCTCCACGGTGTTACTTAACTAACTACTATAACAATAACTAATTGACTACGACTATTAGCTTTCTAATGCTTACATATACTTGAGGTGACCGAGTCTTTAACTTACGGATTTTCTAAATACTAACATACACATTTATCCATTTTGGTTAAAGATCGTTGCCTCATCAGTCCTTTATCATAACAGACATTTATAATTTAAAGTTTTTCGACTTTAGGTACGTTTTTATACATTTTCGTCAGCTTTTATACATTTTCATCCATTTTCGTCCGTTTTTATACGTTTTTGTCCGTTTTTATTCTTTTCTGTCCGTTTTTTTTACGTTTTCATCCATTTTTCAACGTTTTCATCCATTTTTCTTACATTTTTATCTGTTTTAATACGTTTTCATCCGTTTTAATACGTTTTCGCCCGTTCGCTGACATTTTTACATTTTGGTCTATTTTTATACGTTTTCGTCTGATTTTATACCTTTTTATCGAGTTTTTATCCGTTTTTATACGTTTTCATCCGTTTTTATATGTTTTCGTCCGTTTTTATTCGTTTTCGTCTGTTTTTCTACATTTTTATCCCTATTTATACGTTTTTATCCGTTTTCGTCTATTTTTATTCGTTTACGTCTATTTTAATATATTTTCTTCTGTTTTTTTACGTTTTCATTCGTTTTTATATATTTTAATACGTTTTCGTCCATTTTAATATGTTTCATCTTTTTTTATACGTTTTTATCCATCTTCATATGTTTTCATCTGTTTATACTTTATCCGTTTTCATCCATTTTCATACGTTTTCACCCGTTTTTATAAATTTTTCTTACGTTCTCATACGTTTTCTTCCATTTTAAACGTTTTCTTACGTTTTGATTGGTTTTATACGTATTCGTCCATTTTTATATGTTTTTCTTACATTTTAATCTGTCTTAATACATTTTCTTACATTTTTATACATTTCATACGTTTTTATCTGTATTTATCCGTAATAAAAACGGAAGAAAATGTATAAAAATTGACAAAACCAGATTAAAACATATAAAAATGGATGAAAACGTATAAAAACGGGTGAGAACGTATTAGAACATAAGAAAAACGTATAAAAACGAACGAAAACATATGGAGAAACGGACGACAACGGATAAAAACATATAAAACATATGAAAACAGATAGAAACGTATAAAAACTTAAGAAAAACGAATAAAAAGGGATAAATACATAAGAAAAATGGTTGAAAACATATAAAAACGGACGTAAATATATTAAAACGGATAAAAACGTATAAAATAGACGAAAATGTATACAAAATGGACGAAAACGAATAAAATGGACGAAAACGTATAAAAACGGACGAAAACAAATAAAAATGAACGAAAACGTATAAAACGGATGAAAACGGGCGAAAACGGATAAAAACGTGAGAAAACGTATAAAATCATATAAAAACGTATAAAAACGGACCAAAATGTAAAACAATGTAAGAAAACGGGCGAAAAGATATAAAAACGTATTAAAACGGATGAAAAGGATAAAAACATAAGAAAAATGGATGAAAACGTATAAAAATGGACGAAAACGAATATAAACGGACAAAAACGTATAAAAACGGATGAAAACGGATAAAACATAGAAATACGAACGAAAACGTATAAAATCGGACGAAAATGTATAAAAACGTACCTAAAGTCGAAAACTTTAAAGACAAAAATACACCGTTGGTATCTAAACTTTCCAGAAAGCATCGCCAGGGCCCCAAACTTGGGAAAATCATCACCGTGAGTCCAAAACTTGAGTTTTTGAGACTGATGCGTCCCTCGCTCCGTAATGCTCAGGTCAATGTCCCGTTATATGTCCTAAAATCTCGTTATCCGTTTCGTTTAGAGGGTATACTCGTCTTTTAACCACAACTATTTTCCTCTCTCTCGATGTACTATCCAGTAGACATCTAATCTATTTTCCCGCCATTATGTCTAATATAAGTAGTTCATGTACTCTTTGGTCATCCCCAAACTTGTTTTGGAAACCTACCCAAAAACTCTAATGCAATGTCACTCAATAATCTAAGTAAGAAATTAACAAGCACCAACCTTGGATTTACTCTATGGCAAATTAGAGAAGAGCCTTTCTTTGATGACTATGAGACAGAGCAAATGTGTGCAATCGGGAGATATGGTAGGTGTTTTTTGGTGATAATCATTTACACTGATATGTTTTTTAGATTGTTTAAGGTATTTCCCTTTTAGGTAAGATAATTGTAACAGTGTTTTGTTATGTGTTTCAACAGCTGGTTGATCGGGTTCGTTTAGCATGAGGTTTCATTACAATGGTACATTCAGAAACTGCCCAGGTAGAATATACGAAGAATGTAAGGAATGTCTTGTTGATTATGTTGATATGAATGAGGTAATTTTTGATGAAATGGATGCTCTCATAACCGAAATCGGTTATGCTGAAGGACAAACCAATCACTACTACTTTGTTAAGCCTGGTAGTACATTGGATGATGGGTTGTTTAGTTTTCGTGAACCTGTGAATTTTGAATTGTTGAAAGACATTGTCAAAGACCATAAATTGATAGATGTTTATGTTGAAATAGGTAAGAAAATATTACAATTGTCTGAAATGTCCCCACAATCTGTTAAGAATTTATTTTGGGAGATGGACGAACAAACTAGAAAAGTAGCTAGTGCTGTTATTCAATCGTGTTGTAGACGATTGGTTTTAGATTACCTTGATAATGAGCATGTACTACAACCTTTTATGCAACTAACACAAGTATCAATGGACATCAATTGTATTGGGGAATCTAGCCAGTTTCCAAACACTGAGCCTGTATTTTCAACCCTTGATGATATGTCCTTTGTTAGCTTACGTATTGATAACAATGAGGGGGCATTAGTACTTATTGATAAGGACAATAGTTTTCAGGACCCTAATAATTTTGAGGTTAATTTGTTCCGAGTGACTCATGATAATCAGTTAGAGAAAGTAGGAAGAGCACTTGTTGATGCCAATAACAACTTTGAGGAGCCTGATGTGGATGTCACTATGTTCCAAGTGACTCAAGATAAGCAGTTAGAGAAAGTAAGAGGAGCACTTGTTGATGGCAATAACATGGAAGAGGAGCATGATGTTGATATCACTCTGTTCTGAGTGAGTCAGACTAGTCACCTAGGCAATGTAGGTGGTGACACAATTCTGGAAAATGAAGAGAATATTTATGAGGAGAATGATGTACAACTTGCTTTGGTCCAAAGTCAGAGTCCTGAGTTAGGCATGGCAGGAACTTTTACTAATATAAGTCAGACATGAATTTGGAAAATGAGTTACCTATGATGGATGATGATGCCTTTTACACTGCTTATGCTTCTGACTCAGACATAGGTAACTCTGGGGTGCCAAAGGTTAGGTCAAAGTCTGTTCATAATGGTGTTTATACCACATTCTTTTACCGTGGTCAAGGCTTTGATAGTGCAAAACATGTCAAAGACAAGGTAAAAGAGCATTCCATAGAAACTAGAAGGGAGTTGCTTTTTCTAAAGAATGACAAAAGAAGAATAAGGGTCAGATGTGTGGGTTATTTTCCACTATCAGTCCCAACTGAAACTGATGGACTGGGTATAGGCCTAGTTAGATGTCCACTAACCAGAAAGGGTTTAAATGCATTAATTGTAGGCAAAAATGAACCTTCACAAATACTCTGCCCATGGTTGTTGTTTGTCGGTAGGATGGTGAAAAAGGTCCTTGGACAGTCAGAAAATATAATGATCAACACACATGTTTGCAATCAATGGTGCTCAAACATTTTGACATTAACTCAAAGTAAATAAAAGAACAAACTCAAACCAATCCACGGATTCCAGTCAAGTCTGTTCATAATCAACTTACCAACCAATTTGAGCTTCAAGTGTCAATGTAGAAGGTTTTAAGGGCCAAAAGAATAGCAGTAAGAGGAATTAGGGGTGAATTCAAGCTATAATTTACCATGTTGAGAGACTATGTTCAAGAGTTGCAGAAGAGGAACCCTATTACAATAGTTCTGATGAATGTGGCACGGCCAGCAGAGGATACTCTTCCAACAAGAGAATTCAAAAGAATGTATGTTTGTTTGGTGCATTGAAAGAAGGATTTAAAGCATGTCAGAGACAGTTGTTGGGGATAGATGCTTTTCCTATTGATGGTCCTTTGAAGGGTCAACTTCTAACATCTATGGGAATTGATAGCAACAATGGTATATAGCCATTAGCTTATGCTTTTGCAGAATCAGAAAACATAGAATCATGGACTTGGTTTTTTCATTGTTTATATGATGATCTTGAACTTCATCCAAGCTCAATCTTCACTTTTATTAGTGCCATGCAAAAGGTACTCCCTTAAACTGGTACTGATTTCAAGTTGCTTTATTTTTAAACAGATGCTAAATATATGTGTTTTTGTGCAGGATATCATTGCAGCTTTAAAAAAAGTTTTTCCAAATGTAGAGCACATATTTTGTCTTAGAAGCATTCATGAGCATATGAAACTTCATTGGAAAGGTAGGGCCTTCAAAGACCATCTATGGAGATGTGCAACAGCCTCAACTATTGTACAGTTTGAGAAAGCTATGGCTGATTTCAAGATATTTAGTCAACCTGCTCATGCTTGGTTAAGTGATAACATCAAATAGTCCTGAATATTAAGTGTCAATTTCCCCCGATAATGCTCATATTTTATATCATTTATATGGATTTACGCTTGTTTTCCTCTATATTTCACTTTCAGGTAAATTACGAGGATTGGAGCTAATGAAACGCGGATTTGGAGAGTTTATTGAAGATATATGATAGTATGCCCATTTTGAAGATATTACAACGTAACTCTCCTCTCACATTACGCCGTAACAGAAGCGTGGCTCAGAAAACCAACTAAACTGAAGATTACGGCGTAATTCCCTCCTAGGATTACGATGTAACTAATTAGGTCAAATGATGTTCCGTGCCGCTGCAAGCTACACCGTAACTCATCCCACAAATATGGCATAACCATGATTTATTGAAGATACGGCGTAACTCATTTATGATGTTAAGCCGTAACCAGCTTTTCCAGAGCAAAATACGAAGAAATGGATGTTACGGCGTAACTCTCAACTTAAGTTACGCCGTAACCAAATCTGGCCTATAAATACCGCCCAAATTCTAGCATTTCTATTCATTCACTACACACACCAAATCAGAGAACGTGGGTAGAAGGTTGAAGGCAGATCTTGAGGAGCATACGGAGCCATCTCCAAGGGAGAAATCACTCCCCTACGATAAGCATTAGCAATTTATCATTTCTTTACTTTCAATTCATGTATTTCGATATGTTAAACATTGAATCGATTGTTTTAGTTAATATGAGCGGCTAAGCACCTCTGGTGCTAGCCTAGTGATGAGTGGCCTTTTATTCATCATTTTAAGCCCGAAAAACCCACAAAATGTCTAAAAACACTGAAATATACCCATTTATACTGCAGATATCCTTGGAGTGTGTTTTTATGTGTTTCAGGTACAAAGGATCGAAAACACGGCAAAAACGGACATAAATGAGCTCGGAATGGAAAAAGTGCTTTACGGACGAAGCCGGGAGTGGATTTTCTACATTTTTGGATCCCGGGACGTGTTTTTGGAACTAGATTGGGAAAACAGACTCAAAATAGAACCCTAAACCAAAATTACCTTTCTACCCTTTACCCGAACCCAATTTACCATTTTACCCCTAAACCCGAAACCAATTCCTATTCTACCCCTAAACCTAAATTTTATTCAAAACCAATTTTTATTTTAAAACCATTATTTTTTATTAAATATATATATAAAAATATATTTTAAAACAAAGGTTCAATTGCATATATACCCACTAAAACTTGCATATTTGCATATATACCCAAAACATGCTTAAATTGCATTGTACATCATGCAATAAAAACTTGTATTGTGAGGAAATATGCAAGTTTTTAAGTTTTAATGGGTATATATGCAATTCCCCCTAAAACAAAAATAGAAAATACACTTTTACTTTTAGTTTAAAACCTTTTAACAAAAAAACCAATCCCTTTTACTCCCAACCCAACCCCTTTAAAAATTGTTTTATTTACCCGTCCCAGTTTTACCCAGAATTCCCAAACCCAGGAAGAACAAAAACATCTTGGCGCCAAGAAAATTCCCCCCTTATGTCCCTCTCAATCATGTCCCTCTCCATCCCAGATAAGTCCAAGACATAGTCACATGGCTTTCTTGCTACTTTGGCAATCCACAACACACTGAAGCATATCAAGGGCTGAGATGAATCCTTGGGCACCAAGGGATTATTAATGGTCAAGATTGAAGGAGACAAGCTCAAAGCTCACTCATGCTCACTCTCTCACAAAACAAACACACAAGCAGATGAAGATAAGGACAGAAGAGAAGCCAGAAGACTCATTTTTTTTAGTATATATATAGGCAGTTGGATGAATTGTAAAATTGTCTAGAAACTTATGTTCTAGTACCATTTTAATTTTATTGTCATTTACATACCTTGTCAACCTTTAATTTTCAATGCAATTTTACTTTATTTGTTAATTCCATGTATTTCAGTTAAAACAGTTTTTACTTTTTGAGTTCTTAAAATTCCATCTCACTTAAAGTGCTGTTGAAAGTTGTTTTGAAAGTTGTGTTTAAGTTCATTTAGCTCTTGTCTAAGATAGCAAGTTAGTTCTTGAGTCTTCAAAGTCTCGATCAATTTTTTACAAACCTTTTCTGCCTTTATAGGGTGTTTGGAACAGCCTTGTTTCTGGGTCAAAAACCATTTCTGACCCATGTTGGGTCTCCGAATAAGTTGTAGTCAGATGTTTAATCAATATATTTAACATTCTCAGTAGCCTTTATTTGCAAAACAGTTTTTAGAGTAAAAGAAAAAAAATCTGAAAGTGCACAATATCTAATTTCTGTCTTACAAGTAATTTGTAGCTTAATGTTAATTTGTTTTACCTTGTTTCAGTGTTTAAATCTAGTTTGTTAGCTTAATTTTGCCTCTAAAAAGTCTGTCCTCACACCCTTTTCTTTATGTCCAACAGTACTTAAGTGCCCAACTGCACCCTTTTGCACAGCCCCTAGGTTCTTGAATTTAGCTTCTAATTAGGTATTTGTGGTGGCAAAAGCTTGCCCTCCAGCTTGTCTTCAAGAATCCATAAGCTCATAAGCTCACTCCCATTGTAGCTTATTTAGATTTTGCTTCAAAAGTGCCTAGTGGACTGTTTGGGACTTTAGTAAGTGCATCAGCAGGGAGTCTTTCTTTGTCCCCTTTTAGTGTTTAAGTATGGCTTATTTAGATTCCATAGGTTATAGTTAGTTAATTTGGATTAGTTTAGTTCTATTTCAGCTTAATTAGTGCTTAATTATTGCTTATTGTACCTTTCGTATACTTTAGTTTTCCCTTAGAATTAGCTTAAGTCATAAACTGTTTTTCCCCTTCAACTGCTTATTTTCCTTTTTCTTAGTTCATTTTTTTAGCTTATTTTAGATCTTATGCATGCCTTGTTAGCTTATTTCATGATTTGGTTAACTTATTCAAGCTTTTGTAGCTATTTGTCCCTTAGTTAGCCGTTAAGCCAAACATCCCTTATATTGCTGATGCTGTACATAAGCTGTTTACAGCTTATTATAGCTTTTCCAAGTTTGGTTTTTGTAAAAATAAGCTTATTTTCGTCCTAAATTTAGTTTGCAAAAAGAAAAATCCAAAAAAAAAAAAAGTTGCCTTAGTTAATTATTTTAGTTCTTAGCCCACGAGCAGACTCACAGCCATCACACTCTACCATCTGCTCTAGTATATGTCCCATGTTAGATTTGCCTTAGTTAATTATTTTAGTTCATTTAGTAGTTTTAGCCTTTTAGCTTATTAGGGACTGTTTTGCTTATACTTGTTTATCTAGTACCGATTTTTCCAAGTTCTTATTTTTCCTAGATTTTTGATACCATAAAGTAATTTCCTAAAAATTTCATAATTTTTCATTATCATTTACTATTTTTAATAATTAAATTAGATTAAAACCGTTTTAAATTCGTAATAAATAAAATAAAAGACGAAAAAATACCCGTCTTTTTCCTAAAATTATTTTTAGTCGTTTAGAATGTAGGAAAATTACTTTTGCACCCGTAGGCCTTAAATTGCATAATTTTCACTTTTTGAAGCTCGGGATTAGCCCGGGTTTTCACATTTTTTAGCACCCTAGGACGTAATTTAACTTAGTTTTATTGTTTCTTATGCTATTTAGTAGTTAACTTGTTATTTACTTTGTTCCCCTTGCCTTAATCACATTCCCCGCTTTAATTTTTAGAAAAACGTAATCCAAAACATAAATTCCCGATCCATTCAAGCACTTTAATAACAAACCTCAAACGTAACCGTCAATTCACTCCTCGTTGAGACACGACTCGGGTAATCACTTGTCCGGTATCACTTATCCTATATTTGAGGGTTTTGCGTGTCGATCTTTTTCCTAAAGGTTCGATTCGTCGATTCTCGCGTATCACGTATATTTGGTATATTCCTACTATATCAAAATTTGGCGCCTCTGCCGGGGAGGTTGTGTTGCGAAAATATCGTTAAGGTTTGACGATTAGTGACTTGAAGATCCTTCCTCGAGAAGTTATTTGTTTTCCAAAAACTCTAAAACACAAAAATATTTTCCTTTTCTATTTTGTATATATATAAAAGATAAAAAAAACCCAAAAGTATTTTGTTTTTATGTTTAATAAAGATAAAATAGATCAATCATATAACACTCTCAACTTGAGTGTTATCATAATAAGTTCCCAAAAAAAAGATTCAAAACTTGCCTTTGTGTCACTTGCGTAAATACACTTGTGATTATTGGTTTAAGTTCTTTGTGTTTTTGCTTCGGTATCGTTTTAATTGATTGTTTTTGTGCATGTGTACTCGTTTTCACTATAAAACCTCAAAAATATTCTTCTTTATTCCTCTTATCCTTATAATTCTATTTCTCTTACCCTCTTTTACCGTTTAATTCTATTCTTCGTTATCCTCTCGATCGCATAATTCTATTTCTTTCACCCTCTATCCATTTAATTCTTCGTCTTACCAATTTGGTTGTCAATGGTGCGGGGGACCTCAAAATGGTGGAAATTTCCCTGGGTGTAGCATTGTAAATTCGAGAAACGGTTTTGTCAATGACCAAAATCCCTACAATGAAACAACCAATTTCCTCAACCAATCCTCGTACCATGAGATGGAGACATATTCTTGTGAGTATTGTGGAGGTCCTCACCCGAGTTTTGAGTGTTAAACGGGGAACACGCTTGTCTATGAGCAGGTTCCGTGTAACAATCAAAACTTTGGTTTTGACCAATATCCACATAATTTACCGAATCACTCACAACAATCATACGGTTGTGAGTACTGTGGAGGTCCGCACTATAACGTTGATTGTCAAACGAGGAATCCGCTTGTCTATAAGCATGATCCTTGTAACAATTATGACTATTCTTATCATGACCAACCTCCACAGTACCAAACGATTCAAACACAACCTCCGCAAATTCCTCAAGAACTTCTCCAAAATTGTCTAGATTTACTCAAAGATTTAAAAGAATTAGTTAATGGACATGCCCAAGAAGAGTCTCATCAGAAAACGTATGGAGAACTTCTAGCTGAAGAACAAGCAGCTAGAGTAAGTTCCCAATATTGGAAACCTCTCGTGTACGATTATGATGACAATGATGAAGAAACCATTCCAATTAGGGAGTTCTATAATTCATCTGCTGCTATCACACCCGTTCTCGAAGAGCCGGATAACAGAAGCATGGAAGAATTATTAGCTGAGGAGCAGATGCGTCATATACGAGCTTTATATGCTAAAGATAAGGTTGAGGACGATTATGATTATGGCGAGGTGAGTGTTATTCCATTGAACAATGTTATCTCTCAACTCCCTCAGTCTATTTCTATCACACCTATCTTACCTACTATTGCTTCCAAGGACTCTCTCACCATGGGGGATGAGCATCTCAGCATTATTCCAGAAACGGAATCGTCTAGTGTTGAGAACTTCGTCCCAATCCCAAGTGAGTCTGAGGATATATTCGATAGTGATTGTGATTTGCCTTCTTGTGATTCTCTCGACATTTATGAGGTTACTTCCGGGATTTTCTCAAATCCTATTTTTAGATTTAATGATGACTATACTTTTGGGAAAGTAAATCCTCTTTTCGATGAAATGTGTGAGGCCGATACAGAGACCATCACGGAAGTGGTGGAAATTGATAGCTCTCAAAGCACACCACTTGTCCCACCTCTGTATTCTGACTCATCTCCTCCGTCATGTGATGACGATTCTATCCTCTCTGATGAGATCTCCATCGAGTATTCCGTTGAACCATCTTGTGAAGACAAAATTTTTAAACCAGGGATACTCGTTGGAAGAGAAAATGAGTTTTTAAAATGTGATCAAAATGAACTCCTTCTTCCTATGGAGTCATTTGTGCTTGAAACATATATCATCAGAATCTTTCTTCCCTTCTTCACATGTAACTTCTCCTATCCTTCACTCCCTCGGGAATGAGGATATAATTTTTGATCCCGGAATTCTTATGATTGATGAATTCCACACTTGCTCCCCAAGGACAAATGAATTCGGGGACGAGTCAGGCTAGCGAATCGTTGATCAAAAACAGTAGCGCTTCGTGGGTGGCAACCCATGCCTATCCATCTATCTTCTTTCTCTTTTCTAACACTAAGTGTGGGAGAATTCCCCCACTGTTGTTTGCTTGTTGTGTGTTTGTTGTATGTTTTCAGGATTCCCGTAGATCGTTATGATTGATGCGCCTGTTTTCAATCCAGCCGCCCAATATCCGATCTTTTTGCTAACGATTATCTAGGGATATCTTTATTAATCCTTTTTGTGAAAAAAGATTTCGCTTCCACACTTGGCTAGTAGTATTACCTTTTTCCATTCTATAGTTTCGGCTACGGCCGGTACTTTGAATATTAAAGGCAATATTCAATTCTAAGTGTGTGGGGAAATTCTAGCGAATTTTGATCACATTGTACCTTCTAGTACCCTAGCACCCCCGTTTTGACCAAAAATTTTAAAATTTTACCGTTTTAAGTTAAGTATTTACATTTGAAAGAAGTGCTTTGCACAAAAATAATGCGTTAGTGCTTCGGTGTTAATGGTAGTTTAGTCTTGATTAGGCTAGAACAAGGGGAATCCCAACTCTGCTAGAGTGT